>KN491320.1:11766-26430 GCA_000787155.1 Scartelaos histophorus | reverse complement strand
CAATTGCTGCAGGTGCCCAACCAGGAAGTAAAATAATAAACTCCATCAAAATATAAAAATGAAACGAGTGGGCTAACCTGCTCTTTAACATTTCAAGCAGTGATTCATTTTGCGAAGGCCTTCAAAAATTCAGAGTGTAATTTTTCTTTTCACGACAATTACTATGTCAAGGACTTTGTATCAGATTTAGTTTCAAGAATTTCTCTAGTATTATAGTAGTTTCCAACACAGTAAAATACTTTCATTTAATTGTTTAAAAAAAAAAAAAAAATCCTTATATTTCTGTATTTTTTCTTTGTATATTCATTTATGAATACTGTTAAATATAAAAGTATGTTTAAAAAAAACATATTTATTTACTTTAGTTTACTTTTTCTATCTTAAGCGCTATGTATAGTTTTGACATTTACTTTCTTGAAAATCCAATTATATTAACCTGACATTTTCCTTTCATACTTTTTAACATTTTAAATGTGATATTAAATACAAAATGGTTGCTCCAAATGTACGTCATTTTAAATTGTTATTTTATTGGGGAAATTGTATTTGTTTAGTGACATTTGACTTCCTCGATGGTCCTCATCCAAACCCAATCGCACAAAATGAACAAGTTTTAATTATTACAGGAAGTGTTCCACTGTGTTTTTAAACTCCATACACCTTCACGAGAATAATTTGGAGAATTTTAGACCCGGAATTGCTTGAAAACAGCCGACATTATAACATAAATTGAAGCCAGAGGTGGACTAGGACCAAAGAACGTCTGTTTTCCCCCAAAAATGTATCCACGGCGGACTTTCACACAGATTGCCAGTTCGCCCCCGCGATGCTCACAGGAGTCAATTTTGTATAATATAGGCCCTTTAAACATCAAATAATCTATTCTTGCGTTAAAGGGCCTATATTACAAAAAATAACCTGTGAGCTTTAAGCCATGTTATAATGTTGACTTGACACGATGTGCAGTAGTTTGTGTTGTGATAGCGCTCTGAAGGGGGAAGTGACTTGGAGGCATGGAGAGTGAAGGGATAGAAAACTGTGAGCATCAAAAACAAAACTTTTGAAACATGGACGTAAATTACTACCTCTTTTAACAAAACAAAATGTGGCCATTTTTTGGACTTAAGTTAAGTTTTTGTCCTTGTTTACTGGCTGCTAGGTAACAGTTATAGGATACCTTTATGTCGTTTCCAACCAGGAAGTCAAAATTTAAACTTCAAAAGCATTCAGTCAAATCTAAATTATAATGTTTGGTTAACTATGTTTTAGTGTAATGAGTATTTAAAAGGCTCCCTATTACAAACTTTTAGCTGTTAGCTGGTAGTTGTTAGCTTAAAAACTACCACTTGATGACATCACAAGGTGGGACAGTGTTTTGGAGATGCAGACAGACTAATAATAAAGCTAGGTTTTAGATAAATAGATAATTTAGATACATTTTGCATAATATAGGCCCTTTAAACATAAATTAAATAATCTATCCTTGCTTTAAAGGATCTATATTACAAAAAGTGACTCTTGTGAGCTTTTAGCCATGTTAGAATGTTGTTACCTTCAAAAAACAGACCTGGAGTTGTGTTTTATTTCATTCACACAGTTTAATAATCTTGCATTATTTGTATGTCTGCATCTCCAAGCTCAAAATGCTCTGTTTCACCTTGTGATGTCATGAAGTGGTTGTTTTCAAGCTACCTTTTACCTTAAGTTCAGTAGAGATTGACAATTTCAAGGTTGAAATTATCTAAGTGATTGCAGTGAAGATGAATGGAATTTAAAAACATACTTACCTGTACCTACTTACCTGTATTACAATATGACATCACAAGGTGGAACAGAGTGTTTTCTGTTTGAGAGAAATACTCAAGGCTTGTGTGTTTAACATGTGCGAATGAAACAAAACAAAACTCCAGGTCTGTTTGCTACGACGAAACAACATAAACCAGAAAACTGTGCAAAATGAGCCCATTAAATGTCCGAATATATCCGCGTAACGCATCTTTTCGCAGTTTGATTTAATTTGACATTTTTTTCTTCACAGACTCGTAATAAATGCACAACTTGGCTGCGAGCTCGGGGGCAGAGGGGCTACTGCTGCCAGATGGGGAATGGCAGCTCCACTCCCTCTTCGGGGCACCATTTGGCTCTCCTCCAAATGGCCAATTCCGCTAAATCGCAAATATATTTGTAGAGAACCGCACCAACAAAAGCAAACATTAACCCAAATCATTTTACTCATCTGCACCTCATCGCGCTCATTATCACTACTTAGCTACATGGGGTCATTAGCCTAGCCTAGCCTAGCACGGTGCGGGCGAGCGTCGGTTCGGAGCACGTGCCCGGGCCCTGGCGTAGCGGGGTGCATCGGAACGAGCCGCTATCGGAAAGCTAAGGCTGTTTTATGTCTCCGCGCTACTATAAAGAGCTGCGCGGCTGTTAGCATACCAACCACGAGAGGCAAATGGAATCTTACGCCTTCCCTGGGCCCCATGCTGTGCGCTGAATCCATAGAGGGGCTAAGGAGCTGTTGTTTAATGTATTGTGTGAGGAAAGAACAGCGGATTCTATCCTCAGTCCACCCTGCATATATATGGAAGGGTGGATACAAGCGGGAGTTGGTATTAAGTGGTATGCGCACAGGCAAGATGGATAAAGCTAGTTTAAATGTAAAAGTACACAGTCCTATATTACGCTGAATTGAACCATGTTATAATCTTGTTTACTCATCACAAACATACCCGGAGTTGTGTTTTGTTTCATTCACACGTGTTTAATCTACATCTTCAAAGCTCAAAATACACCGTTCCACCTTGTGACGTCGTGAAGCTGTAGTTTGCTAGTTAATAACGACCTTTTACATTAAATTCAGTAGAGATTGACAAGATAGGCAGAGTTTGACCACAGAGTCCAGCTAGGTATAGTTCCAATGAGTTCATGTCATTATGGGGTTATTTGAGAACTCCTTTATTATATGAATAAATATCGTTAAAAATACTGAGCTCAAAATGGACCTTTGACCCTTATTTGGCAGCCACTAGACTCTGCCTTTGTGTCATGTGCCAAAAATAAGGAGTCATGCAAAGGAAAAGGCAGTCATTGTATCAGTTACTGCCTTTCGCCTTTGCACGACTCCGGGCAGAGTGCGGTAAATGCCAAATAAAGGTCAAAGGTCAATTTTTTTGTCTGGACAAAACAGAAACTTTTCAATCTTTCTTAGTTTCACACTTTCACACACGTCTTTTGTCTTTGTAGGGCAGAACATGAGTGACAAACCCTGCATCTCCTAGGCGGCCCTTTGTCCAACCCCAAAATGAAAATGTCCAAGTTGTACTTGATCCTCAAGAGGCTGGTATAGACACAGCTTTGGACCCAAAAGTCGAATTTTTAACAAATATGCACTAGAATGCCAAAATAAGGCCAGGGATGAGTACACACTGCTTTTTCGACCCATTTACACAGTTAAACAGTATAAAAAAAGTGGTTTTGGTGTTTAGTGGCTCTTTAAATGTGTAAATGAAACAAAACACAACTCTAGATATGTTTTTGATGAGGAAACATCATACAATATAGATGAGAAAATAATATATAGACCTTTTAAAAGATCAGCAGTTTCAGCACAAGTATTTATTTGAACTAATGAGGAATAATAAGAAGAAATGCATCTGTAAGTTCAAGGTTTAAGGCAGTATACATAAATCCAAGCATGTTTTATAGCACTATTAATACATTTACAATGATTTAATGGGTAGAACATGCTAGCAAATGGTTCAAGCTACACTGCCACATAGTCTAAACCTAATATGACGAACAGAAAGCAGAATTACTGATCTATAACTTAAATATATAGTAGCTTTTCCCCTCCAAAATGAGCAAAATTTACATTTATTCTGTTTAAAATTTTACTGTGGAGCTTTGTAGTCATTCCTTCACCAAAACATTCCTGAACTGTTTTTTTATGTTATCCACGCATGTTCGAGTCATCTAGCGATCTCTCCAGGGCACTATTCTAACTCTTCATACAGGTATAGCTGTAAGATTCTGTCTAATGCTCTACCCATAAAACAATTCCATAAACTACAGTACAATTTGACAAACCTGAATTAATGTGCAGTAGTTTCATTAGCGGGTTGCTGATTGTTGCTGATTGTTATTTTCAGCAAAAAAAAAATAAAATGGTGATCTCAATATGGTATGTGTAAGCAATTCATACCCCATAAAAATGTAAAATCACCTTTAAAAACCAAAAAAGATGTCCTAGAGCTCTACCCTGAGGTACACCCTTTTAAAACACAATGAATTTAATGTATTACACCATTAAAGATCAAGATAAATAGATAGGGGTTTTAGAGCACTAAGCTGAGGTACAGCCATAGATTGTATAAAAAATGTACTAAGTGAGTGTAACGTCACCCACAGCATTCAGCTCTGCTCAAATGAGGCTCGCGATGCTAACGGTTACAGGAGCGAATCTGCAGCCAGGCTCTATGTTATGAACAAGACTTTTTTGACAAACAAAACAGCAGGAAAAAAAATCAGGATCATGTGTCATGGATTAATGAGAACATTTTAAGACCAAGATGACGAGGCCACAGCAGCAGGAACAGGGAAAAAAGTGACAAGATGTAATTCAGTGGGAGCCAGAGTCAGAATGAGCTAGAAGAGCCTCCTGTTGCACTTCCTATTTGGCACGTGGCGGCTACCGCGTTAGCTATGTCCATTCATATATATACGGTCTATGGGTACAGCCTTTTAAAACACAATGAATTTCGAATACATACATTTACAGTGCAGCATACACCAATAGAATTATGCTTTATTATGGCATTAAAGGTCAAGCTACCTTGATAGCAAAGTATTTGCGGCGGATCCACAACGGAGGTAGCCGAAGATTCGCCGTGTATCCGCAGAACAGATCTGCAAAGAAGTCCACTTGCACATCCGCTAATTGATAGTAACACATCTAATAAATGTTGTGTTAAAAGTGCGTTCACAGTGCGCATCTAAGATGATTTAGCAGCAGATCCGCTATTTGACAGCAGCTACCCTGGAGTTTGGGTTAGCGACAGTCAGAAAGCGAATATGGAACAAATACACTGCAGATCCGAAAGCGGATCCGCTGTGGATTTTGATGCTATCAGGGTAGATAGATAGATAGATAGATAGAAATATTGTATATTAAGTGTGTCAAGGTGTATTTTTAAACACAGAATTAGCAAAAACATTAAATGTGCTTTTTTGTATTTAAAAAAGAAAATAAATAATAAAAATAAACACTTAAGTTACTATTTATTTAAACACCCCTGTAAAACACAATTAATTACTAATGCACACATTTACATTGCAGCAAACAAAAATAGAATTGTTTTATTACGCCATTAAATATCAAGATAGGGGGAGAGAGAGAGAGAGAGAGAAAGATAGTGTCAAGGTGTATTTTCACATAATTAGCTAAAGCATTCAAATGTGTTTCATCATGCTAATTAAAAAAACAAAAACAACAAACACTTAAGTTTCTCATTATTCAGGCTGCTTCAAAACTCATGGGGTCCCAGAGCGCTACCCTGAGGTACCCCGTTTTGAAAAACACAAAATCCTAAAAGACCCATATGCTCAAATTAAATTAATAGCACACAGCCGGAATTTAGCAGTTCTTTTGCCATCTCTTATGTATTATGAGCGAGTGTGTGCTGTGGTCTTCTTGTCATTGTTAAGAAAAATCAGTTTAATTGTGGGCTTATTCAAAAGATATGTATCCCAAGGCGGAGTCGAAGTGGGATCCGAGCGCAACACGGCTGATCTATATTCAAAGCTGGAGCTGGCTAATTGAAGCTAAGGGGCTTGGCCAGATCAGAACGGAGCAAGGAGTCAGCAATTTGAGGTGTCCATCTTGTGAAAATGTACGATAAGATTGAAAAGATTACTGGAAATTCTCATTGAAACGGTGCTGTATATTCAACCTCCAAGGAAAAAGCATAACTTGTGTGAAATATTGTATTCTGAAATGTAGAATATGCATTGTGGATATAAATAATGCAAAAGGACCTTAAGCAAAGCGAGATGGTTCTATGATTTTAATATTTGCATGAGTTTTGACGTAATTTCAGTCAGACCTTTACAGAAAAAGGCTATACCCACATTGGTGCGTTTTTCAAGTAAGTGGACACATTTTGGTAGAATTTCGGGAAAAAAGGAATTATTAACAAACCAAAATGAAGATTGTACAAATTGTCTCGTTTTTAAGAAATGACCTGGATACAAGCACTAGACGAGCTTCGGAGGTCAGACTGAGCAAACTGCCTCCATGTTTAATTCTGTTTTTATTTTATTTTCTACCCCATGTGGATAAAATTACAGATTTTACTCATTAAAAAGTGGAAATACAAAAAAGACTATTTTAACTTCATGAGAGTCAGAAAGAGGTCAAATTCCACAGCTAGCTTAGCATTATATTAAACGTAATAAACACATATGAGACAGTTAGGTGCACTGTGTAACTTTTCAATTTAGGGTCCATCACTTACTTTTTTCTATGGAGACGTCACTGCTCTGTGTCAAATGTTCCATAGTCTGGCATTAAACAACTCTACTTTCTCTACAGCTTTACATTTAGTCAATTCCAGGTGGGTTTATAGCTTGAAAATACCTAGAAAAACAGGTGTTCTGACTGTGAGCGGGATCGCCTCTCCGCAGATCCAACCTGTAACTTGGTGTTAAACCTTCCAGACGAGGAAAAAACATCTGATGGACTCTCCAGTTACACAATGCACCTTTGAATAATATAATGTATCAAAATACTTTTCCATAGATGATTGAAAGTGCCTAAGTGCGTAACACGTAGTAGTAATAATAGTAGTACTAGTAGTAGTAGTAGTAGTAGTAGTAGTAGTAGTAGTAGTAGTAGTAGTAGTCATTAATTAAATTACTGTACAAGAAAAAGTGTGTATTCTGGATCCAAGGCAACTAAGACATACATCCCTACAACTGTACAACAACTCACATTTATGTAACAGATAATACTCCCTAAAACTGTAACAACTCACATTTATGTACTAGATAATAATCCCTACAACTGTACAACAACTCATTCTTATGTACTAAATAATACTCCCTACAACTGTATAACTCACACTTTTGTGACAGATAATACTCGCTGAAGCTGTATTATTTTTATATGGGTGAGTTGTTGCGCAATTATAGGGAGTATTATCTGTCACATAAGGGTTAGTTGTTGTACAGTTGTAAAGAGTGTTATCTATTACATAAGGGTGAGTTCCCCTGTTTCCTTTATGTAACAGATAATGCTCCCTACAACTGTACAACAACTCACCCTTATGCAACAGATAAACCTATGTAATGTAGAGCTGTTTAATGTCATACTGTGGAATTTTCGAGGCGGAGCAGTGACGTATCCGTAGAAACAAGCAGGCGACTGAACCCCAACCTAAACGTTACACAGTGCATCTTTAGCCGTTTTATATCTCGATAACACGCTGTGAATACTGAATAGTGAAAAGTGAAATGACTAAAGAAAGGGATGACTCATGCTAAAAGTTAAGTGTACGACGGCGGTACATAAGTCATCCGGGGATAAGGCCCGGCTCAGTCGCGGTGGTCAGACTGGATGGACCTCATACTTTATACGGCTAAGGATGTCAACATGCCCTTATAACTCCCCCGCAGCGCTTTATCACAGCGTTCAGACTCCATAAAACCCACCTTATTACACTAAATCTGTCAGTGGATTTAATATGGATCACGCTTTGATGTCTCTCCATCCATCAAGCGCAACACCACGGCGGAGTCAATGGCACTGCGATGTATCTGGGCTGTCAGGCCGCCGCTATTCTCCACGGTGACGGCTAGCATTTCATCGCGGCGAGTTTGGCATTTACAGTTAGCGAACGGGTCGGGTCAGCGCTGGGGCTCAAGACGGAGAGTTTTAAAGTTGTTAAAACCGCGGCGTGTTGTGTTTTAAAGTGTGTCGCGTAACTTTTGCAGAGGAAGGTTCGTCATTCACTCGTCTCCATGGAGATGGTATTGCTTTGCCTGCAATGTTCCGCGGTATGACATTAAACACATCTTTTAATTTAGCATTTATTAATTTAGCATTTATAGCATTGTTTCTATTCCTCAAAAATAAAATAATTATCTCTCTGAACACGGAACGACTCTCCACAGATCTGACCTGTAATGCTTTAGCTGTCTCTGTTAAGAAAGATCTCTACTGTGGAATATTCTAGACAAAGCAATAGCATATTCATGAAGTCAAGAACAAAAGTTGCACAATACACTTTGAAGGCATTCTATTGAAATGTTCTGCTTGTCTCCATGGAGTTGGTATTGCTTTGTCTAGAATGTTTCACAGTATGCCACTAATTTCATTTTTGGACCATATATTTTTCTGCTTGTGGTGGTCAAAATATCATTAAAAGTATGTTATGATGTATTTTAGGCAAGTAATAGTGTGCTATGAAACGTTTTTAACTGTTGCCATGGAGACGATATTGCTTGGTCTAGAATGTTCCACAGTATGCCACTAAATTCATTTTTGGACCGAATATTTTCCTGCTTGTTGCAGCTAAAATTACATTAAAAGTATGGTATAATGCATTTTAAGTATTTAAAAATGTGCTTTGAATCTTTTCTAGTTGTCATCATGGAGATGACATTCCTTGGTCTAGAATGTTCCACAGTATGGTATTAAACTAATCTATCTTATATGTACTTTATTGGTATTCATTTCATGACGAGTGTTTTTTATTGCTCAAAAATACCTTGAAGAACATGTATTCATACTCTGAGTCAGATTGCCCCCGCAGATCTGAACTGTAACCTGCTTTTTAATGCCATACTGTGGAACCTAAAGCTATAGCATCTCCGTGGATACAAAGCAGGTGGATCTCCATTAAAAAGTTATATAGTGAAGCATTAAAATCCAATGAATTTCAACCAAGAGAAAGTTAATGAAGAGTTAGCAGAAGCGGGATTTGAACTACCAACTTTTGGATCGCAGAACGGACACTACCATCTGAGCTACTGACATTAAAGAGAATTAAATAAGAGCATTTCATGATGGGTTTGGACTCAAAAGTGAAGAAGAGATGGAAAAGTTGAGGAGGCTGGTGAATCTTCTGCCGCAGTGGGGTTTTAGTGGCAAAAAATGATTTAAACCAATTGGAAGAGTGAAAGCGAGGAGTGATTTTTTATTATAATCTTCCAGTTTCTAGTTTGACTGCTTGTGCCTCCTGATCTGCTCATTTCAGAGTTTATTAGTTATATTTTCTCCTCCAGTATTAAATCAAAAATCACTCGGGCAGATTCGTCTACGGTTGCCAATGAAACAGACCATCACATCCAACCCTTATGTCCCGTACAGTAGCGCCAAAGAACAATATCAAATCTATCCAAATTCCAGCCAGATATTTTTGACAATGCACCAAGCTATAGTTTAAGTCCAAATTTCAATGAACCTTGGAATTACTGAATTTAAAAAATCACATTAAAATCTTCATTCTTGTCGATTTCGTTTTAGGTTTGCTTGAAGGGGCATTGTGCAACTCTCCATAGAGATGTTATTGCTTTGATTGAAATGTTTTGCAGTAGAAAAGAATTAAAACTTTCTATCTTCATGGAGACCAAACCAGACCAAGTTCCAGGTCAGATCTGTGGAGAGGCGAGCCCACTTACAGTCAAAATCCCTGTTTTTCTTGGTATTTTTGTGTTATTACATCACCTGTAATTGAATAAATTTAAAGTAAAGTTATTTAATGTCACACTGTGGAACATTCCAGACAAAGCAATGACATCTCCATGGAAACAAACAGGTTACACACCTCCAACCACCTTTGTATATCTTTAAAGACACAGTATGTAACTTTCTGAAGGTGGAAATTGTGAAAAGCTTCACATCAAGAATACGAAATGATCGCATTTCTATGGAAAATCGAGAGTTCAAACTCCATGATGACAAATACCGTGGAATATTATAGCCTAAGGAACAATATTTCCATGGTAACAGGTGACATCCCTCTTCCAGACTAAGTAAGAGTCAGGTTTGTGGAGATGCAAGCCCATTCAAAGTAGGGATGAAGCTTTAAATGGCATTGCTAAAGAAGATATTTATATTTTAGGGGAAGATGAATTTGATTTCCAATTTCTTAAAAATTTCTAGTTAACCAAGATGGATAAATTTGACCAGGCATTTGCTCATTTCGTGATATCCTTGGGGAAACAAAATCTCTCCCAAAATTCTTCAATACGTGCCAATCGAATCCGCTATCCAACCCCTCCTCATGTCCTCTACGGCGCTGCCAAAAAAATAAAAAATAAATAAAAGACTACCCAGCTATTCTTCACCACATACCAGGGCATCAGGAGTAATTTCGCCTGCAATTTCGCGCGCTCCAAATGAGAGGTTACGGCACGGGGAAGATGAAAGACCGTCGAAACAAGGGGAAAGAGATATCGCTTGGATTTCGCTGGGAACCAATTGAAACGTGGGGTCAAAACCTCCGGGACTGGTATTCGACGCCTTTGTTGTACCATGCCGCGGGGCCCTTTCCCTGGCATCGATCGCCCGCTTTGCACGCCTCTCCTGCGGGCACAGTTTACCCATCAGCCCCTCCTTCTTACCCCATCCTCCTCGCACTTCTGTCAAACACCTCACGGCAGAAAAAAACAAATGAGATCCAGTGTCCGGACCGCGAGACGGAGACCTCCTGTTCGTTTTGCTGAGGTAAACAGAAGAAGTGCCACGTTTAATGGGCTATGATGAGTACTATTCCCGAGTACATATACTAGTACTTGATTTGTAGGGTCTGGAGTATAGTACTACGGTCTATGTGAGTATGCACAATGTGTCCTTCATTTATAATTCAAAAGAGGCCCTCCCCTGCCCTGGTTTCTGTTCGTTTTCCAGCTTGCCTCCTGATTTCCGGCTTTATTACCTCGAAAACACACAATTTGGAATTTGTTTTACTGTGAGCAGGGTCTCCTCTGCACAGATCTGGCACGTAACTTGGCTAATGGCTTGTCTAGATAGATACAGATATATGATATGTCAGACTGGGGGGGAAAAAAAAAAGAAAAAAGCCTTCTTGAACCAGTGGTGGAGAAAATTAAATGCTATTATGTAACGCTAAGGTAAAGAAGTAAAGTAAAGATTTTCAGTGATTTTCTGTAAAAGTAAAACAAAAAACAAGTGCTTAAAGGTGACAAAAATAAATATGAGGACAGGGTATTTGATACTTTTATTTCAACCAATTAAAGATGTTTTCTTAGACTTTAATAATTAAGTTTTGGTCTACTTCTGCTGCATTCTAATGTGCTCAGGACTACGGGAAAAAAACACCTCCATCTCTGGATTTCTAAAAATGTAACAGTCAATCTGCCATAATTGAGTCGTCAACAGCTAACAGACTCAATTTATTAGCAGGAGATAGCCGTCAATAACTACACAAGCTAACAAAATAAACATTAAACTTTCTTGGGAATCCATATTTTCCTGATTGTCACAATAGTCACAAAATTGTCACAATTGTCACAAACACATTTACAACGGATGTCAGGAGAACTGACTACCGACTACCGATGTTCAGTAGAATGACTGAACTGACTAGAACTGACTATTAGCAGGCGCTAGCTGACGATAACTACACAAGCTAAAAAAATAAACATTAAACTTTCTCAGGCTCTCAGGCGTCCATATTTTAAAAACTGTCGCAATGGAATGCGCTTACAACAGATGTCGGGAGCAGTAATGTGGGTTTATCGAATACCAACGTTCAAAAGAATGCAGCATTGCAGCGTGGTTGCTCGGTAAAATTTATGGACTTCCCTAGCGTCATGATTTCCAACTGATTTTCTGCTGGAAGGTCCGTCAAACACTTTTCTCCATGGAGGTGTTGTTGCTTTGTCTGGAATGTCCTGCAGTATGGCATTAAACCTTTCTATCTCCATGGAGACCAAACCAGACCAAGTTACAGGTCAGATCTGTGGATAGGCGATCCCGCTCACAGTCCCTGTTTTTCTGGGTATTTTTGAGCTATAAAACCACCTGTAATTGAATAAATGTAAAGTGAAAAATAAAGCTGTTTAATGTCACAGTGTGGAACATTCCAGACAGAGTAATGACATCTTCATGAAAACAAACACGTGACGGACTTCCAACCAAAAAGTTACATCGTGTATACCTTTAAAGACACAGTATGTAACTTTTTGAAGGTGGAAATCGAGAAAAGCTTTACGTCAAGAATACGAAATGATCACGTTTCCATGGAACATAGAGAGTTCAAACTCCAGCACATTCTCCATGGCGACAAATACTGTGGAATATTAAACCTTAAAAAAGAATATTTCCATGGAAACAGGTGACATCCCTGTTCCAGACCAAATAAGAGTCAGGTTTGTGGAGATGCGAGTAGGGATGGAGCTTTAAATGGCATTGCTAAAGAAGATATTTATTTTTTTAGGCATTTACAGTGGATGTCTTAAGTATAATAATCTATGTTTCTGTAAAACTTACTGATTTTTAAAGTATAGATAATTGTTGTTACGTAAACTCTTCTTAATTTTTTCAAACTGAAATTTTTGGAGTGCATTTTTAGAACTCAACATGTTTTATATGCTAAGTCCCTCCCCAATCAGAGCACTATCACAACACTATCACCATGCATCCCGCTGATGAAGCTACCGCACATCGCACCAGGTTTGTATCACGCCTTTGTGTATTTATGAAGGTTCAAATAGGGCGTAGAAGAGATCGCTGGATTACTCAAACATGCCCGGAACGGCGTTATAACACTCCGGTGACGCAAGCAAAAATAAAGACACTCTGAAACTATAAACTTCTTTGCAGTTTGTCATCTCAGTAAAGGTGTCACAAGGACATCATTCAGACGTATAGTGGAAATTTGAACCAGAATACATTTAGGAAAGTATCAAAGTTCTATTAGGGTTTCTGATCATTGGAATATTTCAAAGTGTAGTCGGCGATGGCCCCGGGCGATCATTCTTAGCTCAACATTAGCGCGTGTGATTGAAACATGAGTGATGATGGTTGGAGAGAAAGGCCCCAGGCGGAGGTGTCATCTAATGGAAGAAAAATATAGAAGAGGCCAGAGCGGGTGACACCTCTCCCATACTGCACTGACCGCCAAAAGAATCGCTAATGTACCGCTAATGGGACCCAGTGTGGCTCTCGTTCGTCGAGATTTGTGGCGGCCCCGCGTGAATTGATTCTTCGGGTCCTTTGTTTACCAAAATTGAGAGCTTGTTCTTTGGATCACCCGTGTCAATGCCAAAATCTATTTAGCGAGCAATGAGAATACTGTGTGTATAAATATGAGAACACAATATTACTTGGTGGGGTTGGAAATCTGTAACCAACTACTACTGCTACTATCACTACTAGTACTTACAATTATTACTTTTCCTTCTACTGCCACTATAATCCTTACTATTACTTCTAAAAATACCATAATTTTACTTCCACTACTAATGAGGTAACATTTAAAGGCCGACCAACCACTTGGCTAACCACAAAAAATAGCACTAGTTGATTGAAATAATTTCTAATATATATCCAGTTTTTGAATTTGCTGTGTAGCTAACAATAAACATAGCAACATGAAAATGTCATATTATAATCCTAACATGTAATGGTGTCCCACAGGCAGTGTTGGGAAAGTTCATTTTCTACATGAACTAGTTCATTCTTTTTTTTTTTTTCAATACGTTGCTGCGAGCTATTATTTTTCAATAAAGTTTCAATAAAGTGGGTAAAGTTTGCACATAAATGTGACATTATTCCCTCTCTCACCGACCTTGTCATAGACTCTTTTAAATATACGTATAAACAATATATTCATATGATGAATCCTTGTTGCTCCTGCTACAGTCGCCTCCATGCTGCTTTTTTGTTTTGTCTTGTTTCCATGAGGCATGCAGCGATGTGGCGCAGGTGGTTTGTGTTGTTGCCAGATTGAATGTTTTTCCAAAAAATATTAAAAGCTCTTTATGGTGTGTTTAACCGGGTTTTGGTCTGGAACACTAAAGGAATATGGCACCCTTTTGAAGTAAGTGAAATAGAAGCGCACACCGGTCACAGACTCCAGAGTGAACGTGTTCACAGTTGGTTCATCAGCAGTGATACAGTGTGTTCAGTTCACCTTCATGAAATATCGTTCAATGAACACGTTCAGGGTTCTATACTGGGACCATTCCTTTTGAAACATTTTAGTCTGATATTAGTACTACTCTTACTACTGCTACTATGATCCTAACTACTAGTACTAAAAATACTTTAAATCAATATTACTTCTACCTCTACTGCCAATACTATCGCTACTAATATGCCTACGTTTCAAGGTCGACCAACCATTTTGGAAATGACAAAAGATATCACTCGCTGTTTCAAATAATTTCGATTATATTGTAAAGGTGATTCTACACACAGGATTCTACATGATTCATATTTTACAGTTTAGTGTGATATTTATATGTCTTTCAATGCATGTGCCAAATTATTTTTATCTACATGTCCATCTATCCATGTATCTATTTATTTATACAAGGCTCTGCTCTTAGTGAAGGGGATGATGTACTTTAAATAAATACATACACACACACACACACACACACACACACGCACACGCACACGCACACGCA
>KN491320.1:1497-11722 GCA_000787155.1 Scartelaos histophorus | reverse complement strand
CACACACACACACACACAGACACACACACACACACACACACACACACACACACACACACACACACACACACACACACACACTCTCTCACCTTGTATAACTTGTCATTAAAAAGGGCAGCACTTAAAGGACGCTTATATTACAGCCATTATACCATTTGGTGAAAGAAACATCAATTGAGTATGCAACGTCTGTGCCTCATCAGCTCTCAAGTCATCCTTTTAGACAGCTAACATTCAAGTGATTGGCCTGTCTCTTCTCATTTTAAGAGTTTGAGTTCCACTGTTGACCTTTATCTCATATCACAGCATTCCATTATGAACTGTCGAAGAGCCTCTTCAAACCACAAGTTATCAAACAGAGCAAATACCAACGGCCATTTTGTACTTTTCATTTTTGTACAATTTGAACACTTTTTAAACTTATGCAGTATAGATGACTGACCAGAAAGGGGAAATGTGTACTTGTCTGACCTAACATCAGCTCAAACTGCAATATCTTTTCACTACTGAGGCTGCAAGATTAATCACGATCACAATCAAGTGCCATAATTTCCACCACAAACAACAAAATCTCTCTCTCTTTTTTTTAATCAGTCTTTTTGAACAGAAATCTAATGCAAATATTTTTTGTCTTAAACTGTGAAGCCTTTACTATTTCCACTCGTATCCTTACTACTAATACTCAAAGGTGGGTACAGTACACAGACATTTTACTCAAGTTAGCATAACGTTACTTCAAAATATTACTCAGACAGAAGTACAAAATAGTGGTTCAAGAAAAAGTATTTGGGTAACCGACAACTCAGGTAAGAGCAATTTAAAGAGCAACTGTCGGGACATCTGATTTAAAATTCAAAGTTAATGTATTTTGAAGGACAAAATACTAAATAATGCACCAAATCTGGTATTTTCAAAGGACAGACACAGAAATCAGACAAACTAGATCATATTTGAAAGAGCGCTGCAAGAAATACAAATTTCTAGACTTGCAGTGGGAAGAGGAAGTAGTACTGTTACTTCAACTCTAATATTACTCAAGTATTACTCAACTCTAATATTACTCAAGTAAGAGTAAAAATATGTTGCTAGGAAAGTAAAATCTCTTTAAAAAGTTACTCTGGTAAATGTAGTACTATGCACCTATGCTAATGCTACAACTTCTACGACCACTTTTTTTTTTGTTATTGCTTTGTCAGGAAAGTTCGACAGTACATTATTAAACCTTTCTATCGTCAACCAGCCCAAGTTGCAGGTCAGAATGCATGTTTTTCTAGGTATTTTTGAGCAATAAAACCACCTGTTATCAAATAAACATCTCCATGGAGAAAAGCACTTGATGCTCCACCAGAAAAGTTACACAATGCCCCTTTACGTCTTTCGTCCTTAACAATCAAACTTGAAGGCAGTCATTTTCAAAGTAGCGCGTAAACAAAAACTCAATTAGCAGAAAAATGGGAGTTTCCGCAGACATTTGATCCTTATGTACAACCAGGCAGAAGATTAGTTTATGGACTTCAGAAGTAGCGTTTTAATTTGGGGACCTAATTAAAAAGTCCATTAAATGTGCATGGGCGAAAGCAACTCAAAAATGTACATTATGGGAAATGGGGCAAAGCGGAGAAATAATTGATAAAGTTAACAGTACTTTGAGTATGAGGACTGCGTGTACTATTTCATCTGGTACTGGTGGGATCCTGGTTTAGTCCTGATGTAGACTTGGTTTGGTCCTGGTCTAGTCCAGAGGTGGGTTGGACTTAGTTACAGTACATTTGCTTATTTACTTAACTTCATAAGACGCCGTATCTTTTACCCCTACTTGAGTAATATTTGTATTGAAGTAACAGTACTTTTGGTTACTCTTCCCACTGTGAGTAAGTCTACAAGTAACAAAAGCTTTATGTTTTTCTTTTCTCTTTCTTTTTTGTGTTGATACTTTGAAAATATCTTTTATCTTTTGTCTTTTGTCCATTGCATTATACTTTGACTTGACTAATATTATTTTGAAGTAACAATATTTTTAAGGTTTTTTTTTTGTTTGTTTGTTTTTGACTACTATATCCACTTCCGGTCTAGCCCAAGTTTATTTTTGGGTCTAGTTAGCGAGTATGACATCAACCGTAGCGTTCGACTACAGCAAAAATTAAGCTAGAATTATGTTAACGGACAAAATAGTGAAACAGAAACACCAAGATCGTGTCAAGTAGGTTATTACTAACATTTTAAGTCCAAAGTTACAGAGAAAGGGGTGAAAATATTCCAGTATAACTTGCAGATAGGAAGCGCCTCCATGCTAACTTCCTATTTGGAACGCGACAGCTAGTGCGTTAGCTATGTCAATTTATATATACATGTCTATGGTTTGGTCCTATTTTAGTCCCAATTTGTGTAAAGTGAAGAGCAAACAGAAGTTTTGTTGTAGTTTTGTTGACTTACCAGTGAGGTTGCGAAGTCCCAGCTGTTTCAGGCCATAGTAGCCGTCACGTCTGTAGTTGAGGAAAATGGCGAGGGAATAGCGTCCTTCATAAAGTTTGGTTCCTCGGATGATTCGCAGATTCTCCAGGGGAAGGTAGTCGAACTGGTTTAACGCCACCAAGACGTAGCCAGTGACTTCACGAATGGACTGTGGAAAGAGAAGAAAGTATAAGAATAAAGAAGATCACATTATAATACCTTTATACACATTCTGATACCATGATGATAATAAAAAACACTCTTCCTTCAGACAATAGAATGCAATTTTCAACATTAAATCCTAGTACTTTCTTTTCTATTCCCAGGTATTTTTATATCTGCATAATCCTTCAGCGGTCCAGGTAGGCTCCATAGTGTTATTGTGACTTTTTTAGTATCAATATCTGCTCAAATGAGTGTGTAAGTTTGATACTAGTTTTCATATTGATTAGTATCTAATTTTGACAACCCTACATGTTTTATGCAATAAAATAAACAATACACAAAGAATAAAATGACCTTTAATATTTTTTGCCGATACATTGCAATTATTTGTTTTTTAATTTTCTATATGGGACAATTTAACATAAAAGGTGAATAGAATATATTCATTAACGTAAATATTAAATATGTTTTAATTAATTAAGATTTTATTGGCTACTTATACATATCAATGCTTTGTCAAACGTGCTTTGAATAGAATAAAAAGGACATTTGCATTAAAAAATGCAAATGCTATGTTACAATGTTATGTAATATGTATGTTGCTAGAGTATTACATTTCTATAGAGCAAAGGTGTCAAACCCAAATTAACAGGTCCAAAATAAAAAAAAAAACAAGAGAAAAAAAAAAAGGGACTAAATCGCAGGCCTAAACACTGAAAATTTTCACATACACATAATAGATTTTTGATATAATTGGCCTGAGTTTGACATGTCTGAATAGGCCAGTATGTAGTTCACCGTGTTACCTTTTGTTTTAAAAGATGAAGTATTTGCAGTGCCTCCACCTTTGACTCACCGCTCTAAGTCACTCCCCATTCAGAGCGCTTTCACAACACAATCAAGCATCCTTAAGCATCCTGCAACTTAAACTACTGCACGCCGCATCAGGTTTGCAAAGTCGTAGTGTGTTGTTTTGTACCTTGCTTTTGAATGTTTATGGGAAATTGCCGTGACTTTACTCTCCACATGCTAATTCACTCCTCCTTCAGAGCGCTAGCACAACACAATCGACGTGCATTTTGCTAAACAATTCTGTCTTCTTTAAAGTAAAAAAAAAAAGTAAAAATTAAAATATTAAGTGGCAAATCTAACATCACAAACTCCCTTTACAAAGCTTTAAAAACTTTATTTTCAATATTCTATGCTGTTTGACTAAAAAATCAACATATTTTTCCCCTTAAAAGCCATTTCATTTGAACTCTTAAAAATAAACCTTTTCTTGGGTTGGTTTTTGAAAGTGTCATGACCAAAGGCGAGTCGTGTCATAATGCATAAACGCTTCTTGGCTTCTCATCTTTCTATTTTGACACAAAGCTGCGTTTTAAAAGACCAAGACTGCCGCGTCGAATACACTTAAACCGCTAATGGATTCCTCTCATTTTCTCTGTGCCGAGCGCGCTATTTGCATTTCCAAATGTCAGGCTCATGAAAAATTTGGACATACGGTCTGGAATGATTAAAATGTCAGCTCGATTGCGGAGTGATTACACTTGTCTGATTAGAAGCGCTCCGTCGGCATTTCTAAGGACCGGCAACACACTTATAAAAGCCCTACATTGCGTCAATATCAGGGTTTCCAACGTGATTCTCAGTGTGATATTGAGACCAAACAGATATCCTTAAGTGGGATGATTTTGTCCAAAGTGGCTTGCCGTAGAGCGCCATTGGTCGGCCATCGCTGCTATGAACCAAACATTTCAAAAAGAAGACATATTGTGGTTAATATCTATGACACCAGCGGATTGTTATGTTATAATTTGGTCATTTTTAATAGCAATATTCTAATCATTGCTAAAACGACTTGATTAAAGAGGGTGCCCAAAGGAAGCTGACATTGCCGTGAATGTCATGTTTTTTGTTTACCAGAATGACTCCGTGACTTCGCCAAATCCTACATTTATCACCGATTTATGAAGTAAAACTGGAAAATGAAGTAAGTAACAAGAAGTGTATATTGGTGGCGAGGAAAAGGGGAGTTGAGTGCCAAAATGGTGTCTTGAAAATAAAACATTAAACACTAAAGATTGCTAAAATATGCACGACTCACTCCAAATTCGAGAAATTAGCTTGTTTTAATGATACAAATTGTGCAACCAAATTGTCAACACCAATGTAGAAATTTCCTAATGATGACTGATTTATTGATGAATTGATGTACATCTTGCCAGTGATACCAAAAGTAGCAGCTAAACTAGATTACATGCTAATAATTTGAATACCTACTCCAAGCTATACTATAACTACTACTTTTTTTTCAAATTCTGAAGGGATTGGGACGTAAAAAAGTGTGAAAGCGTGAAAAATGTCCATCCAAATTTAAGACGATCCAATCACAAACGCTAATTTGTATCACGTTTCCCTCAAATGCATAAGATATCTCCACTCAAACGTTTTTGTAACATTCAGAACAAATATAGAACTTCTTAATTCTGTAAAAATCCACACTGTTTTTCAGTCCTTTATGTAGAATTTTGTCCTTTTTACATGCTCCAGATCCACTTGTCTTTCTAAAGTTTTGTCAAAGCATCTGGTTCTGGCTGGAAAGGTAAATAACTGGGTAGGTTGTGGTTAAATTTACATTATGACTTAAGCAAATTAAACTACATTATGTTTGCTCGGCGCTTGGCTGAGACATTCGCTTCCCATGCACTTTTCATGATTTATGTGACCCGTGTCTATTTAAAAGAGGCCATACATCTACACAGACATCATACACACACCATTACATAATTTATTAAGAGAAACGCAAGTCCTCATTAGCCAACGATATGTTCGTAAAGCTATCTACAAATGGACTGGCTTGCCGTAGACTCCCATTAACATTAGCTATTGTGCGCTAAATTGCCCCCTTAAGAATCAAAGGTGGATTGTGTAACGTTTGTGGTAGAAGGTCCATCACTTCGACTCTACAAAATGATCGACAGTACGGCGTATAATTGAGCAAGCAGGCCAGGTTATGAGTCGGATCTGCGGAGAAGGGGACCCGCTCGCGATGATAATAATAATAATGCATGTTTTTGTAGTAGTTTGGGGAAATAAAAACATTGTAATTGGCTCAGTAAAGATGCTTAAAGCCATACTCTGGAACATCCTGGGTGAAGCGATGACATCAGACCAGGTTACAGGTCAGATCTGTGGAGATGCACCTGCTCACGATAATAATAATAATAGGTGGTAGTTTAGACAGATAAAAACATCTGTAATTGGATAAATAAAATAAAACGATATACGTGTATAAAACCATATTACGTAACGTTACAGGCAAAGCAGTGGTATCACCATGGAGACGAACAGGTGGAGGACCCCTGATTGTGTTGTGATAGCCCTTTGAAGTGGTAGTGACTTACAGCGGAGAGCAAAGTTTTGAGGAAAAAAAACACCTTAAATGGAATACATAAAAGATATATTCGTTTAAAGCCATACTGCAAATCACCACGGAGACAAGCAGATGCCGGACACTTCATTAGAAAAGTAAAAACATTAAAATAATAATGATAATAACTTGATTTGATGAGGCAAATTACGTAATCACAAAGCCGAAAAGACCAGAGCAGATATTGGCTGGGTTAGAGGCTGGAATTGACAGCTTGGTTTCTTTTTTTCACGTGGATTGCAAGTGCACGTTTTTTTTTTTTTCTCCCCTCTCCAGCTCGGAGCTCATACACTATTCATCTGAAGTCTTTCGCTACACACAAACCCACACAGTACAGTTGTTTAATCCCACAATAACAATATCCCCTCCACCGCTGACACGCCTAATTAGAACGCCGCGTTTTAATATTGAACAGGGCAAAGACGACTGATCTGTCAGCGAGCGAGCCAACCAGCCACTCCGTAAAAATCGGTAAAAATCTGGTACAATTTGCAACGATGAAAAATAGAACAACTCGCAAGTAAACAGGAACAAAGCCCAACAAAACAGCGGAAAGATTTAACTGGCGTTCTTTGCATTCTTGACATGATCTGGGTCACGGCATAAAATATAGAAAGTGATCAAGCTAATTAATTTATCCCCGTGTTACAACGTGATTCACAGTATTAGAATTTAGTGCAGATTAAAATACATATGGTTTAGGGGAATAGGGGCGTGAGCCAAGCTGTTCTGTGTATACAAAACAGGGATACAAAAATATAGTTAGCTAAGTGGTGACTCATATTCCAAGCAAAAATTGACTTTTTTGGAGTTTAAGGTTAGAATTAGGGTTAGAATGTTGTTTCCTCATCAAAAGCATACCTGAACAGAATTTAAGATGTCATCCACGCATGTTTGAGTAATCTAGAGTAATCTCTGGGCCTTCCTTACGATTAATAGTACGAGAATGTCCAAAGCTCCGCCCACAAGCCTACGTCACCCATTCTCCCACGCGACAATTCTCTGTAAATATACAATACACTACGACTTCACAAACCTGAGTAGTTTCATCAGCGGGTTGCATAATGATTGTGTTGCAATTAAAAATCGGTCTATAGTTCTCCGTCAAATCGACGTTAAAGTGCTGCATATGAAAGCCAGTGGGAAAGTCGAACATCCGCCGGACGCAACTGCTGGGATTGGCTGTTCCACAAAGACTACATGGGCAACTATCGAAATACAATACTAAAAACTAAACAATAGATACTAAATACCAAATACTAATAAAATACAATAGTAAATACAATCAATCAATTAAAATACTGCACACTTTAACTGTAGCTTTTAACAGTTTGTTTTAATTGTATTTAAATTTGTTTACACCATTGTAACGTGACCTTGAGTGTCCAGGAAGGCGCCTAATAAATAAAAATGTATTGTTATGATTACAACAGATTAAACAGCTGAAGTTTGGCACAGAAATGTTTGTATCTGACCCTAATATGACTGTTTATCGTCACAGTAAATAAAAACCAAATGGTAAACTCAAATGAAACAATTTAGATTCCCATGATGCGCCTGGACCCTGATGAGGTCCGCAGAAGCTCGTACGGATCTGGTCTGCGTCAGGACGTCAGCTTCCGATAAAACGGCCTTTAAAGCGGAGAGCAAAAACGAAATATACATTAAAAATACATTATAGCATTTAGCATTCTCAAAACGATAAAAGATAACCCGGTGATCTAAACACACTATATACTAACAAATAATACCCCATAAAAGTGTAATACCCCTTCTTAAATAATACATGGAATATTAAGCTTATGCATGTGTATATATAATTGACTGATCTGTATTCAAACCGCACGTCTACTGCTACTGCTACTACTGAAAATGTACTCTACTGAAATACAAGGTACAGGGTTGGATGCACAATACTCCATTCGTATTTTTCACAATACCCAATTAATAACAATTTGCATTCCACGCTGTGCCTAACTGCAACTAAAACATAATGAACTTTGAATGAATTGAAAAGACGCATGAGTAATAAAGCTAATATACTTGTTTATTTTTCGTTGAGAGCGACGGAATCAACAGTCGTACACTGACCCCACATGGAACTCACTGTATAGCTTGGAGTGGCTGTTTTTTTTGTTTGTTTTTTTTTCCAGATAATAGCAGGTAGTCTACTTACGCTGCTACTTTTAGCGTCGTTGGCAGGATGCTGTATTGTACGGGTAACACAATGGGGAAGCAAATGGGCAGGCGAGGTGCTTATTAGAGATTACAAGGTGCCAATCATGCAGAGAGGCTCAAAACAACATTATAAAAGAGTAGTAGGATTGGTACAAGCGCACACTTTGATTAGCATACTTATGACGGGGGGTTCTATTGTCAAGTACTTCACGACTTGTCAGAGAAGAAAAGTTTTCCGGCGGATATGTTTTGAATATTCTTTGTGTTTTTTAAGAGTTGGCACAAGTCCATTACACAGTTAGACACAAAAGAGAATGGTAATTTAGCTGGGGTGACAATCACAGCGTTTCGGAGCTAAACCAAATGGAGGCTAGCTGCTAACCACAACCACTACATCCTGGCGTTCTCCGACAACTGAAATTACGTCCAAAATACCTCCTGTAGTTTTTGCGTTCCACCCATCCACCGTGTTAGCATTGTTTAACTAATCGCTCTTACCGTGTGAAATGGCCAAACTAGCTATTATTTTGAGTAACGCCAACGTTTAATCGTGTTTTGAGCCAAAAAAGTACTGGCCACTCTGCTAGCCGTGTGCGGTACTTTCATTAGTGGGACAGATGCTAACGGTAATGTCATGGTCTGAATTAGCATGGAGAGCAAACAGCATCGAAAACTTTTAAAAGTATCACATTTTTAACACTCTGAATCCCCACTCTTTTTGTTCTCCGCTCTGAGTCACTCCCCCTTCAGAGCGGAACACATCAATGTTTATTCCGCTAATGACACTTCTGAACATTGCATCAGGTTTGTGAAGTTGTAGGTACAGTTTTGCATCATATTTTTTATGTTTATGGAGAATTGTCATGTGGGAACCTGAGTGATGTAAGCCTGTGGGCGGAGCTTTGGACAGAATCATACTGCTAACTAAAGCATGGAAACCTGATCAAAGTGATCAAACCTGATCCAAAATATTTTGAACTTATTTTCAGGCTCCGGTCAGAGTGAGTAAAACCACTCTCTTTTAGACTCTTGAGTGTTCAAAGATCAGAGCTCTGCACTTTTAGTTTAGATACAAGTCGAAACTGTGTTATTAATATTTGTGAAATGTGGTGCAATACTTCAAATACAGGATTTTTAAAGCATAAAAGATTTTTGATAAAAAACGCAGATAGCAGAGTCACTATCGCTAATCAGCAGCCTCACACAACAGACATACTTGAACTGCTTTCGCCTTTTTACTTTTAAACAACCCCTCAAACTGGATTATTTGCATGGTTTTGTGGACTGGATGTCTTTCTTTCCGGAGGACAACTTCTATGGATAACATGGATGAGATACTGCACTTGGAATTTACCACTAAACCAGAGGTGAGGAATAAAGTTATCATCATTCTCGCTATTTCCTGAGTTAGAATTCTGCGTCTCTTAGAGGCCGCACAAACAATATTCTACATGTGTCATTAGTAGGCTTACGAAAATAGCGTGATTTTAATTGTCGGGTTTGGATACAAATATCGTAATGCCTATCGGGCTTGGGTAAATTAGCCCCGATCCACAATCTACTGCTAACCTTAAATTAGGGTTCGAGTAGGGCCTAAATGTCTCAAAAGTGCATGGATGACTATAGAACCTCTTCAGACATGTTTTGATCAGGAAACGATGTTGTAGCATGGTGGGAAGCTCAAACCAAATCAACTTTGCATAATAGCGTCTCTTTAAGCCACTCTTGCCACATCAAAAGGCATAACCAGCTTTATTTGGAGTAACCCGGCAACCTTTAATCATGTTTTGAGCCGGCAAAATACCAACCACTCCGCTACCGATGACCCATTGTAACCCTTGCTAGAGGTGCTGTTTGGGTGGGGGGCAAGCTTGGCACGCTCCACACTGCCTCCTCTGTGCCCCCTTCTCCATTGCCAGCCTCCGGACCCCGCTGGCAAATGCAAAGACAAACTGTTTCCCTGTTACCTAGCAACGAACGGAATAAAAAAAAATCAAA
>KN491319.1:450-25718 GCA_000787155.1 Scartelaos histophorus | reverse complement strand
GGATCCTGAAAGAGCGACACAAATGCAAAGATTAAAGAATGAAATAAACCAGGACTAAACTAGAGTCTAAAGCAGAACCAATGTCTGACACTGAGGGTTATAGGAGGATGGGAGGGCATCTGACTCACAGGGATAACAGAGGAGGATGGGAGGGCATCTGACACAAACAGACAGCAGACCACTTTTAATCACTTTATTTTCTCATTATTGTACATTTTCTTTTATAATTGAACAGTTTAAGAAACAAAACCCCAAAGATTAAAAGTAACAGAAGAGCTCCTGGAGTCGCCATGCTAACCACGGGCGCCATGGAAACAGGGATGTGTACAGTCGCCATGGAAACAGGGATGTGTACAGTCGCCATGGAAACAGGGATGTGTACAGTCGCCATGGAAACAGGGATGTGTACAGTCGCCATGGAAACAGGGATGTGTACAGTCGCCATGGAAACAGGGATGTGTACAGTCGCCATTGGAACGCAGAAATGTCTGAGCGCCATGGAAACAAACAAAAAACCAAAAATGCAACATTACATCATCGGATTTTCATATGTACAACGTCCCCCTCGGATATTTAGGCTCAACATGTGGGATCTGTGCAGGAGTCCAGCTGCAAGTGTGAAAGCAGGAGAAGATCAGGAGAAGATCAGGAGAAGATCAGGAGAAGATCAGGAGAAGATCAGGAGATGTGTGGGCTCGTACAAATCTGAGGCAAAATGCTACACTAACAATTTCCATAAGTTAAAATGAATTCACAATATCGACGAGTTCATTTTAAAAGTACAAATTGCTCAAAGTTGTCCATAACCAGCAGGTCAGTAGTTCAAATCCCTCCCTGGTGGCGCATGCTGTGGCTGTGCACTTCACCTTCGTGCTTTTACTGTAAAAAGATTCCTCCAGTTGAAAACAGAACTCGCATAAATACTGTGAACAGTTTGGTCAGTTTCCCTGGAAGTCTGAGGACCAAGAAAAACTGGTGTGAGGTCCAAAGCTTAGAACTGCATTACTGTAGGCAACAAACCACCAGCAAAATGGCAAAGTCGACTTATTTAAACACTCTTTGCTGTTAAAATAAGAAATATGTGTGTGTCTGTTTCCCAAATGTCATAACAAGAGATGGGACAAGATCTCGTGCCACAAGATCTCGCGAGAAAAACATTTCCACCAGATTGTGCACAGCAGAAATCAGGGCTCCTCTTTTTCACTGACAAAGAACTTTTCCTTCAATTTTTCATGACCTAACGTGAATTTTCCGTGACTTTAGTGCGGCCGCATGTGGAGATTTTAGCTTTATTTTTAGAGTTAAATGTGAATATGAAATGTGAAGCCTGCCCCGCCCCTGTCACTGCGGCCAGTGGGGGGCGCTACAGTCGTGAGTAACAGTCGTGCTGATGCTGGAGCGACGGGCGCCTACAGAAACAATCCCACCAGCACAAAGAGAACTCAACAGAATGATGTAGTCGTGTGAAAGAGACGCTCAAATTCCACGACTTTTCCAAAACTTTCATTGCATTTGGGTCGATGACGTGACGTGAGTCCAGCTAAATGTGATAATACTCCCTACATCCTGTAGAACCTCTGACCTCCTGGAACCAAATCATTTCTTCACAAATCCTGAGTTATTCTGCAGGTTTTTGTCCTTAAAGTGTCAAATGTTCATGTGGTGCGACCGTCCGTTCTCATATTTACTGAAGTGTTTTTAGTCCCACATCAAATTTCATTTTTCTTGAATCTATATTTCGACCATAATATTCAAACACATACTGTCCGAGCGTGTTCATGTTTTCAAATCTCGTGTTTTCAGATCTCAGTCTCAGGCTCATATGACTCTTACAGTAACATCCCAACATGTTTTACAATTTTTACCTATTTTAAGGTTGTTCTCGGTCGCACCACATGACACATTTTTATGGTAAGGTTGTTCTCGGTCGCACCACATGACACACATTTTTATGGTCGTAGCCAATTCATGAACATAAAAAAAAAACACTAAAAATGCTTCATATAAATGTCAAACATAGATTTATGCTCCTGACATTGTAAATAAAAAGTGCACAAGAAACTCAATTTAAAAATTTGCATGTTGAAAATCCTGATACGTCATTGATCCATTTTCAGTTTCCAAGACTTTTCCAGGATTTCCATGTGGACTGTGGAAACCCTGAACAATGATCTCGTGACATTTTTTCTTCATGTTTTTACAGTTGGACTGTAACAAATAGGAGCACTTATGAGTTAGTTTAGTCCAAAAATGCAAAGCTACAATAACAGTAGAAATATTAAATAAAGTAAATCAAAAATGGTGAGATTAAATCTGGAAACTGAAAGTATTAAATAAATCATGTCAACATCTCGTTTCCTCTGGTGGAAAATGAACCTGGTCCCAGTCCTGGTCCCAGTCCTGGTCCCAGTCCTGGTCCCAGTCCTGGTCCCAGTCCTGGTCCTGACCGTATCAAAACTGCTCAGATCCAGAACAACACATGTCCAGAGCTGTTACTGCTGAGTCCATGAGCAATACACTTTACCACACTGCACTCTTCAGGCACAGTGCAGTAGGTGGGTCATTACTGGAAGGGCATCTGGCATAAAAACTGCCAAATCACCTCAAGCCAAAAATAACCAAAATGTTGTTTTTTGTTTAAATACTGGACACAGAGAATTATACATGTACTGGCTTTTCTCTGAAGAACTGGGAAAGAACTAAACCAGGACTACAGCGGGACTAAACCAGGACTAAAGCGGGACTAAGGCAGGACTAAACCAGGACTAAACCAGGACTAAAGCGGGACTAAACCAGGACCAAAGCGGGACTAAAGCGGGACTAAACTAGGACTAAACCAGGCCCAAACCAGGACCAAACCAGGGCTAAACCAGGACATTATAGAATTGCACATATATTGGCCTTTTTTCTCTGGAGTAACATTTAGAAAGAACCAGGAGCTTTAAACATTCTTCAGTGTCACATGGACTTTTCCTGTGCAAAAAGCGCCCCCTACTGTGCACTCTGTGGAAATACACAATGTTTTACAATTTCAAAATATCAAGTTTGCATAAATAAACACACACGGATCAGTCTGGTGCAGGCAAACACAATATTGGCAAGAATGAACTAAGTCAAACCAGAATATAAAAAAACAGAATATAACTGTGATTTCTGGGCTTATGGAGGTCGCTGTCAAAAATGTTTAACTTTTATTTATTTCTGAACTTTGTGCCAGTTTTGTTTCGTGTGGATAGGCCCAGGAATGACAGAAATATGAACCATAAACCAGGTCAACAAATCTGCATCTGAGACTCAGCTCAGTCCTGGTCTGGTCGTGGTTCAGTCCTGGTGTCGTCACAGCTGCACACTTTTGTTATAATACAAATTGTGAGAAAATATTGAATCAAATTTACATTTTTCTTGATTAAACCTTGACAAACAGTCAGAAGTCACATCAAAACCAGGACTAAACCAGGACTAAACCAGGACTAAACCAGGACTAAACCAGGAGAGACCAGGATAATATATTTATTCATGACTTGCAGCACCATTTTGAGGACATTTGACATTCTAACGATTTCATATTTGGGTTTAAATTGTTAATTGCCATGGCAACAATAATGGTTCTTATCATTCTGAAAACCGTTAAGTTTTCCCATTTGTGCATAGTTCAGCAGCAGGTGGCGCTGTTCAGGCTACACTCAGGGCAACGATAAGGAAATACAAATATGGACACGTCTGTGCACGGCATAAAATAAATTCTACATGAGTTTAAAACACATCTGTGAGCAGTTTGGACAAGTTTTCCCCAACTGGACGTAGATTATTTGGTTCATTCGTCTGTTTTAAGGATTTGTGCCTTTTCTCTATTTCAAATTAAAGCCCTACTGTGTAACATTTCAGCCAAAACACAGACTAGAGTAAAACATTTATTTCTTTATGGCTAATTTCATTGCACTGAAGAGAAAAAACAACAACAACAAAAAAACATTTTACATTCTATTTGTTTAATCAGATTTTTAATTTAAATGCCAATTATTTTTTTTTAAAAACATGTTTCAATTCTTTGTATTCTGAATTTTAGCAGCTGAAACGTTAAGTGTACAAACATTTTCAACGTGTTTAAAATTCAGCATATGAAAAAAAAGCTTTTTCAAGCCCTCATATTCTCTGTTTTTACAGTTGAATTTGAACATTTTAAACTCTGAATTTCACTCTCTGAATGTTGACTGTTGAATTTGAGGTCTTGAAAATATTTGTGCTGAATATTTAAAAGGTTTTTATTTTCAATCTGAAACAAACTGAAAAAGCCTCAAATTCAACAGTCGAAACTGAGAGGGTAAAATTCAGAGCAAAATATTTAAAAGTTCTTGTTTTTTTTTAATACTGAATTTTAAACTTTGAAAACGTACGCTTACAATTTCAGCAACTAAAATTCATAATAAAACAATTCAGAATGAGAAATTCAACGGCTATAGATTAGGACGCACGCCCGGCACTAGAAATGTTACGCAGTGCTGCTTTAAAAGAAAAGAAGGCTGAAAATGTCCTGAATTTGCTTTTGAATGCTCTCAGTAAGTAAAAAACACACTGAGTTTTTATCATTATGGCCTAACCAAAAAACGCAAAAGAAACTTTATAACAAAAAATGTAACACTTTTTATTTAATCAGGTCCAGTTCAAATGAACCAAATCTCTGACCTTATGCACCAGTATTTTTCACTCATGTAGATGTTATGTTGACTCTGTTTTATTAAATAAAATAAAATAAAATTCCTCAAGACCTTTACAAAGCGACTTTCTAAACTCAACATGGCTTCACCCAGAATCTACAGCCCAGCGGCTTCAGAGCAGTGACCAAACCTCTGAGGTTAAAAACTGAAGAGCGCCGCATTCAAATTCTAATCGGATTTTCTTAACGATTGAGGTTGACGAGGTCACAGCACCAAACAGTTCATTTCCACTGCATTTGACCACATTGGTCAGGTTTACAAATCAGATCGTTCTAATAATCTAATAAAGGCAAATAAATGTAAATGTGTAAAATCCCGTTTGGAAAATATTACAACTTTTTGAAGCAATGAAGTTGTAAAATGATGTCACTTCCGGGTCCAACCAGTTTGTTTTTCTTCCTTATTCATAAAACAAGAGCGTGTCATAATAATAATGTACAAATAATCTCCCGTGAGCACAGAGCCACAGACCCTTTCAAATCTCATGGGATCAGAATCAAACTGACAAGCCGGCCTGATTATTCATGGTTTTATGACATTATAATAAAAAATAATCAACTATTTAGAATTTTCAGTATACAAATCTTATTAACATAAGGATAGAAAATAATCCAGTTTTCTAACCCTAAAATAGTATTTGGGCTTCATTAAAAGTAAAATTTATTGTGAACTATGTAATATATCTGTAGATAAAGTAAAAAAAAATGTTGTGGACTCAAACTTTCTGTGAGGATTTGTCCGGTAAAACCTCAAAAATGTGGATTTTGTCTTTACAAAAATGCTCAGTGTGGATCCTAAACTCTTGTCAAATAAACGAATAATGTAAAACACAAATATAAGTGTTTTTAAACTGGGCTCTGAGTCATTCACATGGATCTGAGAGGTTTGCATTCTCCAAACTGTCCTTGATTTTTCAGAATTTGTGATATCCTCAAGTTAATCCCAGTTTTCCCATGAAAGTCGCATTATGTTCCACTTCACTTTTGCCTCCAGCTGCTCCAGTCCTGCATTTAGAATGTTTTTGTTTGCAGTTTTTCACATGATCAGTTCTTATGACCTTTGGCTTTAAACCACTGCGAGCTCTTTAAGCGCGGCGTCATTAAAGAACAGAGGAAACTGTAACATGTTCATTGTTTTCACTGTGATGGACTTGGACGTGACATCACACTTAAAGGTGCACTGTGTAACTTTTCTGGTGAAAGTCCAGCACCTGGTTGTGTCCATGGAGATTGTCCTACAGTGTGACATTAAACTTTCATATTATTTAATTACACGTGTTTCTTTTTTTTTCAACAATACCTTGAACAATATGTATTCTACTGCAATCGGAACCACCTCTCCACAGATGGGACTTGTAAAATGGCTTGGTGCTCGTATCCATGGAAATAGATAAGTTTAATATCACATTGGCAAAGCAATGACATCTCCATGGTAACTGACCCTTCACTGTTAGGGGTGTTCAAAAATATTGAAATGTCGATATATATCGTATCATTTAATGTGAGGATACAGTATCGATATCATGGGCTGCTGTATCGATATCCTGCCAAGAGTATTTTTAGGTTTATTATTTTGTGTAACAGCTACAGTTGTGATGACATTTTCTCCGTTTTGATGAGTAAAATTGTGTTTTTTATATTAACTATGCACAAACTTAGTGGACTTAGGACACTTTTAGTATCAGAGCCATGATTTTTTTTGCCCTTATCACTGAACCATATCGAATCGATATGAAATATATCATCAAATTGTATAGAACTGAAAGTGCACTGTATCGAAAAACATAATTTTGTGGCCTATGTATCGTATTGTCAACTTCTTAATGACACCCAGCCCCACACCCAGTGCACCTGTAACTACTCTGTAGTAAAGACCTTCACCTTAGTTCATATTTATACCAACAGAAAAGATGTTAAACTTTGTGTCAGTTTTTGTTTTATGGATAGGCTCAGTAATTACAGTAATTACAGAGATATGAACCGTAAACCAGGTCAACAAATCTGCAATCTGACAATAAAACAGCAAATTCCACCATAGAATTCTGCATTTAAGACCTTATGGCATAAACTCAAAGTACTACAAGGTGACATTATCAGGAATTTTCCATTCAACTTTACTTTAACCACAGTTGGAAAAAAGATGATTCTTCCCCGCTTTTAAAGGCACACTGTGCAACTTTTCTGTTTGCTGTATAATAAAATGCAAGATAAATGTGTTTCATGCCATACTGTGGAAACTTCCAAGCATAGCATTTCCATGGAAACCAGCAAGAGCCGGGCAATCAGAAAAGTTACGTAGCGCCCCTTTTACGATGAAAAACATGACGTGAGATCAGGAAAAGTCTCTTCGAAAATGAGTTCTGTGACAACAGAAGTAAAACTCCAAGATAAATTATAATGGACTCAAAACAGACAAAAATGTGCAGAATTGTTCTTTTTTTTAAAGAAGCTTTGGCCCTATTCCAATGTGTGCAAGAGGGACTGCAGACAGAGCCAGTCCAAAAAGAAGAGAGAAAAACCAGAGACGCTACCATCTCGCTGTCCCAACACACAAATACAAGTCAGTGCTCGACCAATCGGACAGAATAAAAAATATATTATTAAAAAAACAGAAACGACAAAACGAAGAGGAATCCGCAGCAGAGGTGGGGCTCAGTCGATCTTGACGGCGGCGTAGATTTTCCGGATAAACATGTACGCCGCATAGAATCCGATCGTCCCCGTGAGCAGCCAGAAGGAAAGCACCATCAGAGCAGTGTATCCGAAGTACAGGAGAGAGGGGATGAACTCTACGATGTCCAACTGGGAAAGACGGAGAGAGAATAATACTTTTTATTCATCTTTTCTTCCTATATTCCATAGTGTTGGTGACCAGGTACAGGTGTTTCCCAAGGCTCTGTGTTAGTACCCATATTGTTTCTGCATAAAGAATCCTGGGGGAGGTTTGGATCCAGCCAAGGAACACAGCTTTTACAGCTGAAGCGAGTTGTAAATACTAACCCCCATCATAAATGCACAAATGTATGATTTTAACACACTATATCCCTACAGAGAATAATATAACCAAATAATTAAAGGTCATATATTACATTACATGTATTCTTGTGGGATTTAAGGCATGTTATAATGCTGTTACTTTATCAAAAATATCCATAATTGTGTTTTGTTTCTTTTATCCTAAGTTCAGTAGAGTTGGGCAGTTCCGGGGCTGAAATCATCCAAATGATTCTGGGGAAGGTGTATGGAGTTTGAAAACACAGTGGAGCACTTCCTATATTACCACATGACTTCACAAGGAACACAGTGTTTTCAATTTGCCCAGCCAAAATAAGCAAGGTTTGTGTGAATGCAACAAAACACAGCTTCAGGTGTGTAGAGTCTATGTATGAAACACACATCAGACAATAGTGGAACATGGGCCTTCGGATAGTTCACAATATGATGTTTTAAGTAAAAGTTTTCTAAATTTTGCCAGATTGCATTTTGCCTTGTTCCTATTGACATTGTGAGCACCTATACCAAAAATTGAGCCAATAAGACACTAGTAAGGGGAGGCACACTTTTCACAGTTTTTAATGTTCTGCCTAAGAATGCAGAACTTTGGCAGAAACAGAAACTTGAACAATCCAAAGATGAGTCTCTCCCAGTCTCCCTGTACTCATGCTACAGATATTAGAACATTAGAACAGTTCAAACACTATAGTCCATATATGATGACTTCTATTCTCTTTCAAACTTTATCTCTGTCCTCGCACAAGAGGAGCAGAACTTGCTTTTGATCTTCATTTGGCAGAGACTGTCGACAGGGTTTAATAAGAGCAGTGTCTCTCTGCACTGTCACTGACAACCTCCAAGGAATTCACTTTCTGTCGCAGATTCTCATCTGTAACTGTCTGCGACTACAGTGGATGGAAGGAATCTTTAAAAAAGGGTCTCCACACACTCCTGGCTCATGAGGAAGTGAGTCCTATGTCCAAAATTCTGAAGTGTCCCTTTAACAATTTCAAAATTGTGAAAAACTGTGCCTCCCCTAAATGTGCAGCAACTGACTCAATTTTAGGTGCAGATCCTTAGAATAGCAATTGGAACAAGGCAAAAAGCAAACTGGCAAAATTTGGTATAAGTTAATTTTATGAACCACCCTAATGGGCCCTTTAAAACTCAGTCATAACTTATTTTCTGGAAGCATAAAATCAAAAATCAATCAAAACTAGCCTTTTATAAGTGCTTGAAATAGTGTATTTCCTTCCTTCACTGTGAGGAAGTGCCCAGCTGAGAGCAGGTTTTTGGCTGTACCTGATTAGATTACATAACATTAGTTTGTGTGCAGTGTAACACATGCATTTGCATTTGTAACAGGTGCAAACTCACAGACAGACCGCGATACAATGCATGACCTGGCTCTTTGGACCTCACATCACCTTCTTGTTTTTATCTCCAAGGCTCTACAAATTTCTGTCATACATCAGGAAAAGCTTAATGAGAAATTACCTTGTTGACGAAGTAGAAAATGGCATAAATCAGAACATAAAAAGCCGATCCTCCAGACACAAGGAACGTCCTCCACCACCACCGATAATCCTGAAACACACACCGACATAAAGGTGTGTAAAACAGTGTGTACTCAGGTAATACAGCCACCAGGACAAAACAATAAAACAAAAATGACTGCACATTTTATCCATTTCAACAGATTGTTTAGGATTGCAGAGCATTTTTTGACAGAAGATGCTAGACAGAAGACAGTTGTCTATACATTTTTAACAAGCTTCCTTACTGATAACTAGGAGTGTAACGGTACACAAAAATCACCATTTGGTACGTACTTCAGTTTTTAAGTCACGGTTCGATTCATTTTCGGTACAGTATGAGAACAATATGCAAAACCATTCACTTTTTTTTGTGTGTTCATTAAACCAGTAATTTGTTTTAAACAACCGGGAACGTAAATAAAGTGCTGCTTGGTAACACTAATAAATTCCATTTATGTATAATTATAATTGTTTAGACCTGGTTCAGTCCTGGTTTAGACCTGGTTCAGTCCTGGTTTAGACCCGGTTTGTTCGACAGTCGCGCCTGGATCACTTGAGGGCTGAGAGTGCACTGATCCCTCGAGGCTGCAGTCAAGTGTAGCTGTGCATGTAGTGGCGGAATGGAAACACACTAATTGTGAATTCACTGGTGCTCAGCCCTGCACCGAACCCAACGCCCTGCACCGAAACGGTTCAGTACGAATACATGTACCGCTACACCCCAACTGAGAACTGTCCAAGGTTGTAAATATTCTGATCCTTTTGATACAAGTTCTAATAAAATATATCAGAATGAGCTGTACCTCTGCACAGAGCTGGAAATAGACCATGACGATGCTGATCTGAGAGCAGGACACCACCAGAATAATGAAGACCAGGAAGAGGAAACCAAACAGGTAATAGAACTGGTTCTCCCAGATGGCCTGTGCAACGATCAGACAAACAAGATTCATTAAGAAGTTTAAAAGCACAGTTCATAAAAAAATGTAAGTTTGACTCTTTTAACACAGCTGATCTTTGCTCAATCCAAATGACTCCAGGCAAAGACCACAGACTGTATGGACATAGCTTACCTGCTAATCACCGTAAATCACAGGAAGTGTTCTTAGGAGCTTCTGGCTCCATCCGCTCAGGCTCCAGTTGAGTTTACATGGGAAAACTGTCGGCCCTCTCCATGTGAAACTGTTGCAGTGGACCTCGACATTTTGGTCTTTAAATATCTGCATTAACTCACCGATTGTGGGGTTTTAATTTAATATTTTGTCTATAAATAAATTCCTATTCCTAATATAGAGCTCACCTCCAAATTTTCCCATATAACTGAAGCCTCATTGAGCTTCATTTGACTGGAGCCAATCGCTGTGGGTGATGTCACACTCCCTTTGTCCACTTTTTCATAGCCTACGGTGTAGATCATAACTAAACAAATCTGAGGATGCCAATACTGATGAATCTGAGACTGGACTAGAGAACAATGAATAGGATTTTGAGTATTTTTAGAAGATGAGTTTTGAATTTGGACTGTTTTAGACGCTTTATGATGAATTATCATTGTTGTATGAAATGTTGTCAGAGGTGCTGTGATATAAAGAGGCTGTTTCAGGACTCAGATGGAGAGGAGCTTTAGCTGAATCTGGTACAGAGCATCTTTCCTCTTTGAGAACAATGCTCTGCTCTTGTTTTATATAAACAATAAAAATAAATCTTAACTTACTAACTTCTGTTACTGTCCTCTTTCATCCCTACTGACCACTAAGCCTGTCATAAATAATATACTGACAGTCAATAGAAACTTTCAGGTAGAATGTATGAGTATTTCTATTTGTTCGGGGTTTTAAATGTTCCTTGTGGATTTGTTGATGTCTTAGTGTTTGGGTCGTTCAGAAAATGTTGAGTTGTCATGTTGTCACGGTTCATTGCACACGGGATGGGTTCTTTTCAAATATGGCAAACACCCATATGGTGCAATACTTTCAAATATGGCCCAAACTCCCATGGTGCAATACTCAATGCTACACCAACAATTTGAGGATTGGTTTTGGAGCCTTTATAAAGGTCCAAACATGGCCCCATTATTAGTCCAGTGAAAGTCGTCGTGCCACGTCTATCACGTGAACAGCGTCTCCGGGCGTTGGGTCTGCTGGAAGAGCTTGAGCTACAGTGAGATCTCCGGGCGTATTGGCTGTTCCCAACCCACAATCACAAACCTGTATGTGCCGAAGGATGGAGCCAGCATCAGGGTGAATGGAGCTCATACCCACTATGGACTGTTGGGACTTTGTGTTTGTTAGACGCCATTTTCTTTGGTTAAGTTTACCGTGTTTAACTTATTTGTTACACTTTAAATGTTGGTTTATGCATGTCAGCAACCACAAGAAATGATTCATATGAAACAAAAACATTTTGGGCTATAAAATAAAACCTATGTTAAAAAGTATAGTCTCAAAGTTTTCATTGACTATCAGTATATATCAAGTTATACTTCAGCTTTTGGGGTCAGTGTTTTTCATGGGGACTTTTTCTTTCTAGCAGGAAATTTTGACAATTTTTCTGTAGTACAATCACATTTGAGCTGAAGAAGGTTGAATTCTGAACTCCTATGACTCATTAAAGATACAAACACAAACTACAATGAATAAATGACATAATGCAAGAGTTAAAAAGTGTTTTTCTACATTTGTGGGTTTTTGTGTCAGTGGCATAAGGAAGTTTCACTATGATCGTCTATTACCTATATTTACTTCCTACTTAAATCACAGTGCAAAATGTGTTATTGTGAGAAGCCACCAGAGGGCAGTGGTGAAACATTGAATATTTCCTGTAAGTGTGGGAATCATTGAGTGCTTTCAACAGCCCTGTCACTGTCAGTCAATGAAACAGCGCAGGGCAAAACTATACATCTGTAAACTCACCACAGATGAACATGGTTTAGTATTTTATCCAATGATTCTTCTGTCAGACTTGTGTTTCTCTGATATGTTAATGAAAAGTGTAATAAATGGAACCTCTTGAACTGAACTCATGAACTTACACTGAAAATGAAGAAGAGCTCGATAAACATGGCTCCAAAAGGCAGGATCCCTGCCATCAGGATTCTGCAGAAGGAACAGAAAGCATTTTTAAAACCTACTCTCTTGTATGTTCTGCTGTGTTCTAGATGTCCAAACATCTTCAGACTCACCCCACAAACTTGTTCATGTACCAGCGCTGCTCGGGCACTTGTCGTGGGATCTGATTGGTCCTAACGGGATTATCGTATGGCTGTTTCCTGAAGCCAAAGTAATATCCCAGATACACCAGAGGCATGGAGATCCCAAACCACATACAGAGCAGAGCCAGCATCGTTGTGAAGGGCACCTGGGAATAATGAACACCAGAAATATTACTAACATGATTAGAATTCTAAATCACAAATGCTCCAGCACTCTCACTAAGGGATTACAGGGAAGGCAAAACAGGTTACAAATAGTATGAGTTTTGACAACACGTTTTCTAAGATTTCTAAGTTGCACTGTTATTAAAAGGTACATTATGTCACTATTCAGGTGTGGGGTGTCTGCCACGTGTTTGTCTCCATGGAGGTTTCATAACTTCATGTTATCACCTGCTCTTCTCCATAGAGCTGAACAGAGAGATGTGGACTGTTCCAGGAAAAGCTTACAAGTTTTATTATATCCATTTACAGACCCACTCACAACATTGGCTTAAGTAATAACAAGGAACAGATACCCCATCATTTTACAGTATCGGTGCCAATATTCAGTATCTGTATCGGTGCAACCCTACTTGTAACAACAATGCATGAGAAAAGTTAAAAAGGCTTTTCTACCTACAAGTTATTAAAAAATTACAATATGATATAATATATACAGTAAATATTTACCTAACTAACCCAAAGGTGAGCAAAATGTCCCTCAAAATTTCAACATTTAAGCAAACAATTCATTCTGGGGTTGGAATCTCTGCTAGTCAATTCATATTTGCCTAATAAAATATAACCAGAAACATTAGGACTTCAAATCATATCAGTTGAAAGTTTCCTTACTGCTCCTGATGAGTGCTCTCCCCAAATGAAGCAGTTCAGGACAAAGCAGATTCCAAACACCACAGCAGGGTACAGTGTCGCCGTCTAGAGGACAAACACAGAACAACACTTTAGGATGAGTTAAATTAACCTGCTGTTTATATTTGACATGTTTTTCAGCTTACACAGAACGCTCCCTTCTTCCATCGGTGTCCTTTGAGTGTGCGGTACAGACGGCCAGCGAAGTACCCTCCAAAGACACTAGAGGGCACAACCCATCGCTCAGTATCATAAACACATTTAAGTTTAACATTATTCTAGCGTCATTCTTTAGATTCTCACCCCATAAACATGAAGAGGAAACACGATGTGGTCATGAGAGCGCCTCTACTGGACGGAGACAGCATTCCCAACATGGCCACAACTGAAACAGAAAAGAAAATTTAACCCTAAGCTAAAACTAAATAATGTTACTCAAGCAGAAATACAAAGGAGGGGATATAAACAATGAGTAGTAAAAAGGTTTAATGCAGAAAATCTACTAATGGCATAAAAATCATATCTGAAGAAGCTGTAAAAGAAACACAAACGTGCAAATGATTTCATATTGTCATATTGTCAACATAAAGCTTTTGTCACTTGTACATGCAGTTACAATACAATACATTACTCAAGTATTAGTACTGTTATGATTACAAAAAACAACTTAAATAGGAGCAAAAGTGAGTCCCTGAGTCCGTGTAAAGTTAAACTCACAGATGACGATGAGGATCATGCAGAAGAGCTGTATGCCAGAGCCCAGGAGAGAGCTAAGGATCATGGGATACTGAGGAGGTCTGAACACGTCTCCATGAACGTTCTTCCACCCGGACTCCTCCATAGTGTCCTCCTGCAGTCACATAGAGGCAGATCCAGCAGTTACCGTGGAGCAAACGCACACCCAGCCCGATCAATCCGAGTGTTCACCGTCCGCTTTGATTTTCAACTAGAAGGTGAGTTACTATCTTAAAAACTACTGGTTGGCGCTAGCTTGTGACTGTAATGTTATCTGAGAGGGACTTGTTGAACAGCATGGATCAGCTCCCTTGTTGTAAGTTCAGACAAGTTACATCTTTATAGCCAGATTGTGTTAAAATAAAGATTAAAGTCTAATGTTTGTAACAGAGCTTCAGACAGAGCAGAGCATTCCGTTAGCTTTGCCAATAACTTGTTTCTGATGGTTGGATCCTGAGCTCTATATGCCAATTTTTATGGTTTTCAGTGCCGTAAACACACCCATAATACAAATGAAGTCTATTTTAAGGCTCCAAAAACAAAAGTGTAAATGCAAAAAAGCCTGAACAAATCTAACGTTGGGCAGTATTAAAATTGTTAGCAAAATCAGCCTTATTTTAAAGTTTTGTGTCAGCTGGAGAACCTTAGTGTTATGGCGATGTACTGTTAAGTTAGTGTTGATTGCATTACAGCCCTACAAAAACCTGCACTTACGATGTCGTCTTCTCTGTTGTAGTTGGCAATGTCCTTCCTCAGAGTCCTGATGATGATCATACTGAGGATACCTGAAAACAGTCCACATGAGTCCACATGAAGTCTTGGACCTGGATCAGAACCAGACTGAAAGTCTAAAGTGAGACTCACCAGAGAGGAAGAAGACCACCACCACAGAGTTCACAATAGAAAACCAGTGGATCTGAACGTCACTCATGGTCAGATATGTGTCCCAGCGAGAGGCCCATTTGATCTCACTCTCCTGAAAAACAAAGAGGGTTAGAAAACAGGGCTATGGTGTAATGAGCAAAATACAACTAGAACAAGAGCAACAAATGAAGGAAGGTTCCAAAATAGAACCTCATTTAAGCAGGTATCAATACTATCACCGATCTGTAACCTTTTAAAGTCCATGGTGGGTTCCACTCAACTCTCTTATATAAAGTTAACATCTTTAGATGTAAGATTTTACAAAAAAATGTCTAGTTTTGTCATTTTGGTGAAGACTACTTACAATCTTCCTGGTTGGATCTTAATTACACATTAGTTATCATTAGTCTGAAATTGTCTCTGCATTTTCAGAAGTCAGCACTACTGTATTTTTCAACATTTTGTTTTCTACTTTTCTTCAAAAACTGCCACTTTATTGATCAAAGTTATGATAAATAATTACCTCTCGTGCTATGTCACCAAACCAGAGTTTGACATTTCAGCAAAGACACCCATTCTAACATGAGGCCCTGCTCTGTGTAGCAGAGGGTGACACTGACCTCCCAGCGCACAGAGTAGGTGAAGAGGACCTCGTTTTCTTTGGTAGGGTCGATCTCCTGAGGAACAGATCCACTGGCCTCTGGTAATGTGCACGTTTTTGACTTTTCATCTGCTTTCAGATCTGTTAAAAAAAAGTAGAATGAGACATTTTGGGCAATAAACCTATCCACAGTTGCCAGAGCGATTAACCAATTGTTAAAACTTCATATTTTATATAGTATATATTTTTATATTGTAGTCCACTGAATCTATTTGTGACATGCTGCTAATGCTGGAGCTTTAAGCCAACTTAGAATGTTACCTCCTCAATTATTTTTATTACTGGTTTATTTATTTATTATCGTGACTCCAAAGCACAAAATGTTCTGTTCCAACTTATAATATCATGAAGCACTACTTTTTTAAGTTAGCAGCTAGTTTTACCTTTTTTGTAGTACAGATTAGAAATTGTAGTGCTGAAAAGATCCAAATGATTCTAGTGAAAGTGTATGGAGTTTAAAAACACAATGGAGCGCTTAATGTAATAACATGGAAAGAACCCAGTCTAAATGTGCAGGGTTTGTGTGTTAAACATGTGTGAATGAAACAAAACACAACTCCAGGTCTGTTTGTGATGAGGAAACATTAGAGGAGAAAATGTGCGTAATATGGGCCCTTTGAAGACCTGGCACACTGTTAATTCACTATAAAATATGTATGGGACTATTTTTCTATGCACAGTGGAATTTAAGGTGTGCACCCAGGAAATGGGTGGTGCCTAGTTGGGGGCCTGACTTCATAAGTAGGGCAGACACGCCTACGTACTTTAGTGAATGTGGCCTTATATTCACTCGTAAATGTAATGTTGTAATTTAAAACAGTTCCCATGGATTATCTGAGAATGAAACATATTAAAACCCAGAAGAAGAACAACTAAGGATAAAGGTTGTTTACCGTCCACTTTGACGCTCTGGGGCACCACTTCGAAGCGCACCACTCTGTAGCTGTGAGTGTCCCCCTCCTCCAGCTTCTCTCTGTGGAAGTACAGGATGAACGACAGGTGGTTGTGCAGATAATACTGGAAAAGAAACACGCAAAATGCTGTTAAAATACTGCACTTAAACCTTAAATATGAACCTAAGAGCCAGACGTGCTGAGTAAAAACACCTCTACCTCCTATTTACAATAAAGCAAACCACCTTATCTATCACATGTTGTCTTTTTGACTTTCACATTTACCTAATATTAAAGCAACAGTATGTAACTTTTATTTTCCAAAAACAGGTCTAAATAAAAGCATTTTTGTTCATACTGGTTATACTGTATTTATTGCACTGAAAAACTACAGGCCTGAATTTCCACAAACCATACTCTTATATGGCCTGGGGGAGGGGCTTGTACTGCTCATCTCCATGGAAATGTTGTTCTTTTAGCAATAATATTTCACAGTATGGCATAAAACATGTATGTCTCCATAAAGAATGCTCTGAAGGACAGTTTTAATTATTGTCATACACTCATGCAGGTGTATCTTAAATAGTCCTTCTACCTTAAATACCTAAATTTGAGAATACAATATTCATTGTAGTAGTTCATTTTTCACTGATTTAGACAAGGTATATTACAAAACACTAGTAATGTTGTGTAACATGTAAATGTGAAACCTACTGGTATATCCATACATTTCAGAGTGATCAGAAATTAGCACAGCTGCCACAGCAATTAACTAACTCCTCCAAATCTTACCTATAAACAGGAAGCTGAAATGAAATGACAGTGATTGTGCAACAATTTCTACACCAAGTAGGAGCAGCTAACGCCTCGACAGGAGCCCTGGATCAGTGTTCCTCAACAGTTCATTCACTCTGAGCGACGTCACCTTGTCATTGTCGATGAATCCAATCCTGTATCCGTGCTCAAACTGGATGTCTTTGACTGCCTCCTTCTTGTCCTCCTCAGCACCAGTTTCTCTGTGTGGGTAATACTCCAACCTCGTGGCCACAGGGAGGTTATCTGCAATACTGGAATAAACACAAACATCCTGCTCAAACATCGTGTACGGCAAAATGACAAGATGTACAAGCCCTCAACCTATAACTGCATTTTTGGAAATGTGAGGATCTCGGACTCTCATGTGCTCTTATTCATGCACAATTTAATAACCAATATTATTGTGTGTATTGTGTGATTATTGTGTCTTGCAGTTTTATTAATATGTTAATATAAAATCTATTGAAGTAAAGTTAGAATTAAATGTTTAAAGGTCCTATATTACACAGGGTTGACTCTAGTGAGCTTTAAGTCATGTTCTAATGCTGTTACCTCCTAAGAACACTCCTGGTGTTCTGTTGTTTCATTCACACTTGAGTAACCCTTTATTGTTAGTCTGTCTAAACTTAAAATGCTCTGTTCCACTTTGTGATGTCACCCAGTGGTGTTTTTCTTGCTACCTTTTACGTCCTGATTGATACAAATGTATAAAACATTTCATGGCACAGTTCCATAGTTGATGTGAACTCACAGGTGCACGTAGTACTCTTCTTTAATCCTCTCAGCGAACAGTTTACTCTCCTCCACACTCAGCTTCTTCTTTGGACACACCAGCTCACACTTTTTATCACTTGTCATCTGAACATTGTATAGAGTGTTCACAATACGATCCCCACGCAAAACCTCACCTGGAGAATACAAGAGGGACATAAGGTTACAGAAACCTTGTCTTACAGTGTTTTGTTGGATTTATGGATCACAGTCAAAGTTACATAAGGATATCTTTTCATCTCATTTTGCTCTGCATAATCCTGGATTTCCTAATATGGTCTTTTGTTGCAAATAACTAAATAACTTCTAGCCTCGATTCACACACACAGATTGAAACAGATGTACATTTTGAAACAGTAGGTGCTTCATCAACACAATTTTACTTAAAAACAAATGTATCAAAACTATTCATACCGAGGTTCTCTCCTTTGTACACAATTTGCTCTGGAACACAGAATGGAAGAGAATAGAACTCAAAGGGCAGCTGGGTCCTAGAGCTCGTCAGCTTAACCGCCTGAAAACAGAAACACAAAAGTATTATTATTATTACTGCTATTCAGAAAGTATGATTGTGTAACAATGGCATAAAACACACAACTGAATCCCTAAAAGGGTTTAATATTTCACCCTTGTACATCTAGTTTAAGTTGTGTTTTGTTTAATTCACACAAGTTTGAGTGTTCCTTTATTATCAGTCTGTCCACATCTCCAAAGCTCAAAATGCTCTGTTCCACCTGCATGAAGTTGTAGTTTACAAGTGATCAGTTCGTTTTACCTTTAGTTCAGAAGAGTTTGCCAATTCCAGGGCTGAAATGATCCAAATGATTCTAGTGAAGGTGAATGGAGTTTGAAACACAGCCCTTCCTGTATTTCCACATGACTACACAAAGGAGGAACAGAGTGTTTTCAGTGACATTCTATATCTGCACGGTTTGTGTGAATGAAACAAAACACAACTCCAGGAGTGTTTGTGATGAGGAAAGTAGATGAGGAAACATCAGTAAATCGTCTCATACGGGCCCTTTAAAGCAGGCTGACGTATTGACAGATTTGTGACCTTGATGTCGACGCTCTCGCCCTCCCTGAAGTCTCTCGGAGCCACTCCTGGGACGTAGAAGGGCCGAGCAGCGGGCAGCAGGGTCAGGACCAGCAAGGCCCACCACGTCTCCTAGAAACACACAGACAAATAAACTATGACAGACATGTAAACAAGGAAGGAGGTAAACAAGGCCCTCCACATCTGGAAATAGACAAGACCGAGTTTGTTTTCAAACTGCCATTATTCTGACTGTACTGTAGATGTACTGTGTAAATGTAGATGTACTGTGTAAATGTAGATGTACTGTGTAAATGTAGATGTACTGTGTAAATGTAGATGTACTGTATAAATGTAGATGTACTGTGTAAATGTAGATGTACTGTGTAAATGTAGATGTACTGTGTAAATGCAGCCCCTCTCAGACTGACTGGGTGTGCAGTAGTGTGCAAGTTAGGAATGCTCAAATACAGCTTTTTCAGTTCCGATACCGATACTTTAACTTTAAGCATTTGCCAGTAGCTGATAGGGCTGCGTATCATTAAGAAGCTGCTGATACGATGCATATCACGATACATTGCACTTTCGATTCAATACGATATATTTCAAATAGATTCAATATGTGTGGTTTTATAAATTATCTATCTATCTATCTATCTATCTATATCTATATCTATGTCTATGTCTATCTATATATATATATCTATATATATCTATATCTATGTATATATCTATCTATATATATATCTATATATATCTATATATCTATATCTATGTATATATCTGTCTTTGTTAAAACCACTTCTTGTGCAAAGTTCATATGAAACACAAACATTTTAATCCTAAAAACAATGAAAATGTCAAACGTGCTGGATAAACAAGTTTTCTTCCTCTAGACAAGCGACAAAACTGTTGCACTGTAGCAAAATCATTTAGTAAAATATATAAAAAATATTCTTGGCAATGTATTGATAGAGCAGCCCACATACTGTATCATCACATTAAATAATCACATACCCTTAGTATATATGATATGAATAGACAGCAGTGCAGGGATGGAAAATGGCATGTATTTTCTTAAAACAGTTTTATTATACAAGACATCCAGCCGGGTTATATGTTATAGGGATGGAGAAAGATCTGAGACAAAATTGCCACAAGCCTGTACACATGAGAAAATATATCTTGTGAGTTTGTTGAAAAGAGTTGAGAGCTGATGAGTTATGCATATAGGAGAAGCTGTGGTTCCAAAAAGCAGCACTACAATGATCACTTAAGTATTACATCAAATAAATTAAGCCAACTTTGCCAAATGGATTGCACTGCTTTGTAAGTTATTACAAATGATGTCAAAATCTTGTCTCGTCTCATTCTCGTGGACCAAATCTCATGGTGTGTTTTGTCTCATAATGTAAAGATAAAGATAAATAACATATTAGGTGTTTTCATGAGAGGCCATAAATCAACCTTTTAAATAGTCTTATCACATCTAATTTAAGGCCCAATCACAGTATTGACTTAACCAATAACATGGAACCAACACCAGTTTTCAAGTATTGGTGCATCCATACTAAAAGTGTGGAAAATAAACTTGCATTTTTACACAGAAGTGCTGTAATGGCAGCAAAAATAACAAAACAAAACCACAATCAAATCTCTAAGTCTAATAAAGATAATATTTATCTAATAAAGCTTCATGTAAAAAGAGATTTGATCCAATAATGACACAGACAAATTCCTTAAAGCCAGTCTCTCCTTTGCGCTGAGGTTCAACAGGAACAGCTTGTTTGGCTTATGGCTCATATATACGTGTGACCTGGTTTGGTGGTAGTTTGTGGGGGGGAAAAAATGAAAAGAAAGCGCTGCACTGTGAAATAGAATCTCTCTGTTAAGTATTTTGTGTTAGTCTAATCATAACTCTTGTGTAATTTAGACGAGTTTTGGGCAAGTGGATTAAGTGTGTCGCCAGAGGACACAACAACAGCATTCATCTGTGGGAGTTACCAACCTTCAGATCAGCTCTGCCAACTGAGCTACTGTCGCCCCCATCTGCTGCTCCAGTCCTCCCAAAATAATGATGCTGACTATGTTTTAGTGACCTGCCACATGACAGTATTTTTTACTACTTAAGAGCACTTTGAGTACTTTTTAGAGGCAGATAATTTGTTTAATCAGATTTTGAATTTTAAATACCACTGAATTTCTCACTTTGAATTATTTTTATTCTGAATTTTAGTTGCAGAAATTTTAAGTGTACATTTTCAACGTGCTTAAAATTCAGCATAAAAGAAATCAAATTTTAAATATTCAGCACAAATATTTTCAAGCCCTCAAATTCAGCAGTCAAAATTCAGAGAGTAATTCCTCCTCACTCACATAGAATCGATTGCTTCTGCCTTGGCATCTTGGCTCTTTTTGGAGTTTTTGAGATATTAACGATTCTTTTACAGGTTAAACTGGGTTCAGCCATCCCCCCAGGAAACCTCAAAATGCTCTAAAACGGTGCCAAATGGTGTCAATGGTTGGTGCCTCCTGCTGCAAAAAGTTGTGCTATTATGGTTTACGGTATAAGATATAAACCATTTTATTTTCACCCGATAACGTCATCCAGCCCCCCTGTAAACAGCCTCAAAACAGGCAGAAAATTATACAAAGCATGTGTAAAAGTCTGTATTATTATATAACATATGAAACAAAAGCAAGTTACTAAAGACTGAGACATAATTTTCCACAGCCTGAGATAAATTATCTTCACTAGTTTTGTGGAGTTTTGCTAAAGCCACTGCCGTCGAGTGGCAATGTCATCATATAATTTCCACAAAAAAATAATAATTAATCAATTTAGAAATATGGCAGGTGTGTTTAAACAAACTTATCACATGTGTGGATCATAACTTTAATCTGACTTTCTACAGAGAAATCCCAAAAAATCCCAAATCTTCAGATCACACATTCTTCTCCTTGTTGCCCCATAAAAATCCTTATCATTGAAACAACAGGATTAGTCAACTGGCACAACCTTTGACTGACTCCATCAACTGATTCAACAGATTCTAAAGAAGTCCTGGTAGCTCCATGATTCGTTTGTTTACTTTCACCAATTCTTTTTGCAGGTCTTTTCAGTTATGCAAAGTTTTTGACTTTCAATCTCGAGTATTATTCAGCCACGCCCACTTTTGTGAGCCAAACTGTTGAGGCGACACTTCTGGTTAAGCAGGAATCCACTTCCTGTTAATGGGCAGTTTGAGAAAGGTTATGCTGCTAAAATCTAATATAAATGATGCAGCGTTGTGTCTTAAAATGTTCATGTGAGAAAACTCGTCACATTGCACTGATTCTCTTTGAAACAGCTTTGTATTCCAAACTAACACTTTGCAGTAACACCACGCTGGGATATTCTACATGTGTCTATAGTGGAACACACATTTTCATTAGCTTGTGATCTATACGAGCATTCATGGTCCTGGTGGAAGTGAACTGAAAACTGAAATTTCTTTGCTTTAAATAATTGGTATAGTGCAGCATCAACTAAAAAAGCCGAGGGAACTACATAGACCATGATCCTTTGCTCCATTTCAGCACAATGAGCCTGAAGAAATTATGTTCTAAACACTTTTAAATTTGAGTTCTTTGGATGATGACTGAACCAAAAGCTTGTCACGGCATTTAAAAAAGAAAAAGTAGCATATTCACAGTGTGTTAAGCTCCACAAAATATTACAATGAATATCGTACCGTGAGATGCACATCGTGAAAATATGGCATCACGGGATGTGGATATTGTATTTGGATATTAAGACTCTAAGGATTTGTACGGGACAAAAGCAAAAAAGGAAGAAAAGCAAAGTGAGAGCAGGTGAAGATTTGGGAGTGAATCATGAGTGTACCTGCCTTTTTACATGTACATTCGCACCTTCCTGCTTCCCATGGTCAGATTATAGACATTTTATTGGTTTGGAAGTTACGCCACATCACCTTTTTAGTCGACTAACAGCTCGGCAACACATGTGTCTAGTCCAACAAGTTTTTATTTAGTCAACTACAGCCCTACTGTACCAAAAGTTATATTAAAACTAACAGCATCATACATATTTATCTGGCTGGCTTCTTTTCACAAAGTTTTTCTTGTCAGTTTTTCTTTTGGTAAGCTAAAAGTACTTACGGTTTTTGATTTTGTTGACCAGCTGTAGTGATGTACAAGGCCTAGAATCATATGCTTCCTCCTTGTGCACAGGAGTTACTCGAGCAGAGAGAATCAGTATAATGTTAGAAGAACAGGAATCTTTAAAAAAAATGAAGATAAGAATTGTATTTCTGTTCAAGGGGTATTGCTGTGTTTCAGATGATGTCACAGCATTCTACGGGCCAATATCAATAAATACAGATGCGAGGCAGGTAAAAATTCAAATAATTAAAATGCAAAAAAATGTTGTAATACAAAGTTCTTGGGTTCTTCTCTTCTTCTTTAGTCAATAATTGAAAATACCAGGTTCAACATTTGTGAATGAACCTTTTGGAGATGTTATGGTAAAGTACAATGTAATCAATAGGGAAAGCGGACTCTGAAAACCACCAATATGGAGCAACCTGAGTGATGATTTAACAAAGTCTGACACTGTAGAAGCCTTTAAAAACATTATATTTTTAAAGCTATAGAGCTCTGGAACATTACATTTTGTCTGGTTTCATTTATATTTAGTCTCTTTTCTATGATTTTTTCATTTTCCATGACTTTACGGCACCTTACATGTGTTGAATTTAGCTTTAATTTTAATGCCAAATATGAAATGTTCCACTCACTTTATGGTAAGGATATATAGTTTTTTAAACATTCAATACTGTCAATGTATTTATTGTTGTCTCTTTCAAACAAAAGACCTTATTGTGTATTGTCCTGCAGTGTTTCCCACGGAATATTTGTTCATCCCAGTGGGCAGGGCATTCACCGGTGTCAGAGACATGGGGAAATAATCGGAAATAACCATAATAGTCTCATGAAAATTTAATGGAAGACTGTACTTGCATGAAAGAGATACTAAAATTCCAAGACTTTCCCAGGCCTGGAAAATTACATTTTCAATTTACATAACTGCGGGAACCCTGGTAAATGCAAACTTGCTGTTTATACCCTGCTTTTTTTTTTCATGGAACACTGTCATTGTTTAATAGGTTTAGGCACTAGAAGTACTTTTTACTCCAGCCTAAACCCTTTCGGTCATGAACCATGGGGTTGTAATCAATGCATTATTCATTCACTCCATACCCGGTGATGGTATGCTACTATTTTAGCCACAGCTGCCCTGACTGATGGAAGCAAGGCTGCCAATCTGTGACATCGACCCCTCCAACCACCACCACCATCACTCACGCTCACACCACTTTCCTACTACTACTACTACTACTACTACTACTACTACTGAAAAAATATCACAGCCTAATATAGACAAAAGGACGAAAAATAACTGGAGATTAAATCAGAAACTATCCTAATAACAGACTATTTTCATTATTAACTCGATTATTCAAATTAGACTTGCCTGTACTGTCTGTGTGGTAAAGATCTGCTTTCAAAAACAAAACTAAAAAATTATATCAAGACGAGGGGATTTGGTTGTTTAGACATACTTCACAAAAACATATCAGAAAATCTTTGACAACTGGATGCAAACTCTCAAATGAACGATCCACACTAGCGTAGAGAGCTCACAGATATGCTACCGTCTGATAATACTAAACTAGTGGTTGAAAAGCACATTTTAAAAACATGTAAATAAGCTCAAGAGTCTTAAAAGCACAATCCAGCCCTGACAGAATCAACAAATCTGTTTTCTACACGAATCACACGGACACTTTCGCTCCCTGTTAGCCCTATGCTAACTTAGCCACAGCGACAACATCTTCATACAAAGGCTGAAAACGTGGCAAATAACGTGTCGCCGCTGGTAATCACAATAATCACACACGCGTGGCGCTCAGAGGACGCAATCGCAGTTTGATAACAGTGATTTTGAGCTTAAAATCGAGCATTTTTGTGGCGAACAGTTGAAGAAAGAGTTGCTGCTCCACTCACCATCCCCGCGGCCGCCATCTTGAATACGTGTCATAAGTGACGTCAGAAGAAGGAAGTCAAACCACGATCAGTGATTAAAAGATTATTTTAGGTTTATTATAAAATAATACAAAT
>KN491315.1:0-12142 GCA_000787155.1 Scartelaos histophorus | reverse complement strand
GCCTCTGTGAGGCCCTGTCATAGTCCAATGAGGTTAATTTGGTCTTCTGATAATTTATGTTATTAGGTTATTTTCTCAGATCATGGCCCCTGTCATATTTTTTGTTAAAAACACTTTTCACTGAAGCTTTGACATTGCTCCACGGTCTTATGTTCTTTTCTTAATGTAAGTAACCATGTGTTTTTGTTGCTGTAAGAAACCAGTTAAAAAGCCTTAAGTTGCCACATGTTTAGTTCCTTGTCATATAGTAGTAATATAGTTACCATAGCAACCAGTTTAAATATATTCTAATGGCACATGTACGGTATACAGAAATATGTGAGCCGCCTACAATCAGCTTCTCTGCTCAACTTAAATGATGACTATTGGACAATCAAATCTGTCCACACAACTGAACTGAACTGAACAACAGCTCCTTTTGCACATGAGCCAGGTATTGCACTCAGATTTGTATAGAGACCTGTAAATAGATGTTAATGCTGTGCATGTGTAAGTTGTGAGAGTACAGTACTTGTCTCACCTGTAGATTTTAATACAAATGTCATATGAGGGTATTTTACAGTTTTACAATGTATGAGTGAGAGATGCATGTGGGAGTGGGTATTGCATGTAGGTAATGCATGTTTTTCAAGGTATCAATTAGAAACACCCGCAACTGAATAAATGCTAACAATGCTAAATCTCTATAGATGCAAGCAGGTGCAAATGTTACAGGGTGCACCTGTATGTTCAGAAACATGCCATCTTTTTTCTTTCTTAAAGAGCCTTCATGGTCTTTTTAAAGCTTTGTCCATCATATTTTACCGCGATGAGTAGTGGGAGGACATCACAGCTTCATCTTTCTCCTCCCTGCTCTGCACCTGTCTCACCTGTCACACCTGTCTGACCAGGGTAGATAAAGGGTGTAAATCTGAGCTGGTGGTATCACTGTAATATCACTGAGCTCAAGAAACAGACAGTGGAGATGTACAGTTTTTATCTGTTGTTGTTAAAGCAGATTTTTAACTGGAAAAAGTCTTCATTTGAGTGTATCAAACTCATTGAAGCTCTCACAAACCCATTGGCACAGTTTTCACATTGTCATGCATTTGTTGCTTTGCATAAAATAAAAATGTGACCATTTACATTTTACTCTACAGACCATACAGATGGGGTGCACCTGATCAGATCACTTTACATTAGGAGTAAACAGTGTGCAGTGGTCTCCTTTAGCCATAAAGATCTGCGAATGGTCTCCAGCCATTATCCCCTGGTGAGCAGCTTTTACAAAACAGAAATGTCATAGAACTACTGCTTTTAAGAAACTGGGCCAATATAAAGTAAGGTAACAAGTGTAGCTTTAGATGGGGTATATTTAGATACCTTTAAACATAAAGTCAGTTTATCAATGCACAAAATTAGATGTTTACTTTTAACAAATATGATGAACGAAGCCAAATCAATCAAAATGATTGAGTGTAATATGGATCATTCCTAAACCCTTTGGAGAGGTTTTGTAGCTTGCAAGCTACAGGATGGAGACCCCAATGAAATAGTAAACTTGGGGAAACACCGGAGACGGACTGAAAAGTCACATTTTTGCTGTCTTTGACAAAATGAACCAGTATTAAACAAGGACTATACTTCTAACCAGGTCTATACCAGGACTAACCCACAATTTAAGATGAAGACCAGTCTAAAACAGAATTAAAGAAGGACAAAACCAGGACCAAAGCAGGATTTAACTAGTACTAACTCACAATAAAACCAAATCTAAACCAGGACCACCTAACCACTAAATAAGAGAAAATATTTGAATATTTGAAAGTGAGTACCCCAGTTTAAGTGATTCCACACACATTAGGGCAGTACAATATAATGGAATCAAATAGAAATCACATCCTTTTTAGTATTTTATTCTTTTAAATCTTGCCAAAATGCACCTTTAAATATTCAGCACACATGTCATTACTCATCTGTCATTTATGTAACAAAAAGCTTATATTTGAAAGTTGAACTCAATCCTATTTTAAATTACACTCAAACAATATTTGTCTTTAACAAGTGGACCATTAATGCCCCAGCAGCCCCAGACTTCACACCCGTTCTCCCTGTGACCTACGGGGCCCATTCATTAGGTTAAGTAAGCGTCCTGTAGGAGCAGGTCTGGACAATAGTGAAAACAGTCTGCTTCTCTCTGGCCCTCTGCAGACCGGCTAACCTCAGCGCACGCCGTCTGTTAGCATAGTTTGTTAACATAGCTGGGTCCATAAATGAGACGAACGAGCAGAGAGATATTTCGGTCGCGGGTCAGAGAACAGGTGAAGAACCGATTCTTTTTGTGGAGTCCCACTGGTGGTTGTGCAGATCTTACATGAAAATATAGATCCTGCGAGAGGAGTGAGCAGAGGAGGAATGTTACACAGGAGGTGCACTGTTGACTTTGACTTCATGTTTAACATCAGAACATCTGTGCTCAAGCACCGGCTCATCACTCACTCTGCTCCTGTCTGAGGCTGGACCTCTTTAACGTGAGGGGGATGTGCACACTACACCCTCATTGTCTGTCAACAAAACAAGGCCCTCAGTTTAAAGGTAGTGTGTTGTGTGTAACCAAATCTTTATAATAAAAAAAAAAAAACAACAACAACAACAACAACAAACAAACAAACAAAAATGATAAACTATAATCACAACAGAACCTGCTTTAAAGGCAACATCAACTTGTTTATGGTGTTTTATGTCATTGTTTAAGTAATTTTGTTATCCCTTCTATGCCTCATTGAAAAGCTCAGAACCTCCACAATTCACTCACTGAGCTAGAGAGGCTGCACTCGCACTGATTCATGGTTGGCTGTAGTGCTGAGGTTTAGGTACTAACCATTCAAAGAGTTTGTTTAGTTTTACACAAGCTGGATTTCAGTGTTTTTTCGAATACAATGTAATAGTTGTAAGTGACTTGTAGAGTCACATTTGCTCTGGAGCAAAAGTATTCCTGTGGTGCCTCTGATCATATTAGTAACATGAGCTTTGACTCTTCAGACGAAAACAGTTTGGACTCATGCACAGGCTTATTGGAGCACAAAATCCACTTCAATATATTTCCCAATTGTTTTCTTATTAGTTTGGCATGAACTGAAAGAGACAATAAAAGCAGAGCACCTGACCTATGGTTTTGGATTAGAAACAGGCTGAGCTCCCCCAGGGCCCCCCCCAATGAACCCATACAGCCCCACCTCCTCCCCATACCCCCATCCCTGTCCCCCTCCCAGTGCTGGCATCTGTGCAACGCTTGGCACTACAAACAGCCCTGGAATTCTTCAAAGGGCCTTACCTCATGCAAATGCAGGCAATAATAAATGAATGCAGAGCAGCAAGGTGGGGTAGGAAGAGAAGGGGGTGGGAGAGGGTCTCAGAAGTGCGAAGGGGGGGTCCATGTTTGGCAGAAGCAAGCTCACTAACACCTGCCGAGCACTGTGCCAAGTGAGTCAGAGGAGTGCACATAACAAACATCTGGAATACTAGATGCCATATAAATTCAGAACAGTTTTATTTGATCATCCAGCTCGTAGATGTGCACTGTGTAACTTCCCAGGATGTGGAGCCACCTGTCTCCATAGAGATGCTTGGAATGTCCCACAGTATGGTGTGAAACTTATCTATCTTGCATTCAATTGTTCTTCTTTATTGGTAATTGAAAAGAATACCTCGAAGAGCATGATACCTGACCTAGTGGAAAGTAGAGTAAAACAGTCACATTTACAGGACAGAAATAAACTCGAAAAGCTTTAGAATGATCAGAGCAAGTATAAAACTACATAGACTAATATACACCCATGGACTACTATGAAGCCTACCACTGAGGGATTACACAGATAGAAATGAATGTAGTTATTATCAGAATAGGTATTGTGTATCAAGTCTATTCCTTAGTATTAAAGTTGAGTTTGAAATTTTAGTAGTCATGACAACGTTAGGTAAGGCAATACTTTGGCAACATTCTAGGCAAAGTAATAACATCTCCATGGAGACAGGTGGCTTGACTTGAACTTAAGTTGAAGTCTTAAGTATTTAGAATTGTTCAAGTCCAAACTTTATCTTTTTAGGACCAGGTTTTTTTTGTTTTCACATTTTTATAAAGAGCTTTTCCACCTTCAGGGCTCAAAGTGCTTTACATCAAAGAGACAATGGAATATATTACGGGTGATGTATGTTCAGCGTCTTGTCTGAGGACACATTGATAGCATTCATTTGTGGGAGCTGGAGTCACACCTCTCAAAGATGTTCGTGTCAAGAACATAATTGGAACCACCAACTTTTGGATCAGTGGACAAATGCTTTAACATAAGATAGGCAGTTCCATCATTTGTCTGAGGCAAAGAACAGAATTACATGAAAAGGATTAAATGTAATGAAAGGAAGAGAGAGAAAAAAAAAAGCACAAATGTTTCATCCTCATTCCAATGTATAACCTCTGACCATTTTAAGTTTAATGGATTTTTTGTTTGTTACATTTTCTAAGGTCTGGAGTCTTGGCCAGTCTGCCCTATGACATCACTCAGGAGGTAGTGAGGGGCTCTGTGATGTCATCATGGTCTGGCCAGCTCTTAGACTTTGAATGAACGCTAGAAGATTGTATTTTTCTTTAAATAGATATGAAAAATGAACTGACATTTCCTTCCTAGAAATTCAAAATGAGCTCATTTATCTAAAAACTTAATACCTTAATTAGTTAGCATTATTGTGATACTGGCTCCTTTCTGGCTCTGCTCCTGTCTGCTCCTCTAGCCCTACTTCTCTAACTCTGCTCCTCTGCCTTTGTTCCTACCTGCTCCTGTCTTGCCTGCTCCTGCCTGCTCCTGCCTCCTGCTCCTGGCCTCTGTGCTGGCTTGCAGCAGCTCCCTAATGGCTATAATGAGAGATATTAGCTTAGATATGATAAGTACGAGCCGTTCTGTAAACACCGCTCGAGTTTCACGTGGATATTTACCTCCAACTGTCTGGCTGTGGAGGCCCTGCCAGATCTGTATCAGCCTGCACCGCCAATAAAGCTCCACCATGTCTGAGGGGCCACAGGTGAGTACGCATGCTGTTGTTTCTCGCTCCCAATCCAACCGTGAAATTGCTTGCATATTCATTCATCATAGGAGCAAGAGCAGCTTCGGCGTTGACGGCACCAACAATGACCTCAGTGCACACAAACCATTTATTATTTATGCAACAAGCGGTGTGGCGTGAGGGAGAGGATGGTGAAATGAGTGGAGTTGGACTGGTGAACAAAGCCAGGCCTGTTTGTAGTACAGTGCAAAGGTGGAATTGGTTTCAGGACAAAGAAGAAGTCATGTTAGTTTTGTGTACAACATTAACAAAAAATACATACTTCAGTGTTTTGGGGAATGCAATTAAAGAGTGATGAGTTGACTTTTTTGAGACACATGAACATTTGGAACTGAATCCCTTTTACTTTCATTTTTGGTAATTCTTGGTCATTTATCTGTGAAATGCTTGTAGATATCCTTAGTTCACACAACACAACACAAAATGAACAGATTTGGTTGGATCCCATAAAAGAGCTTAATTAAAAGTGTCTGCTAGCTGTTTGTCTCCATGGAGATGTTGCATTGCTTACAGAGGGAAACTTGCCTCTGCATTTGTCATATTACCTGTGTTTTATTGCTCTAAAAATACTCATGCATTCTAACCCAAAAGGTAAAGGAAAGGGCATGAGAAGTTTATTTTGACCCCACATGTTTATGTTCTGTCTTTCTCCTCCTAAAAGCCTGGAGACTCTTTGTTGATGTTGAAAAATCCAACTACATTTCAGTGATACGTAGCATAATTACACTAGAATGTCCGACTGGTTAATAATGAAACTGATTCCTCATATTACTGCTTTGGTATAAATTTAGGGTTACTGTGAAGGTAGGCAGGGGGCATAACCTTCATGAAGTTTCTATGAAGATCCATCCATCCATCCATTTTCTCCCGCTTAATCCGGCTGGGTCGCGGGGGCAGCATGCTGCCCATTACACTGTGCACCGGACCCTATGAACCCCTCTGCAGGTGGTGAGCCCACAGGAGGGAGGAACTCCTCAGCAGTCCCTGATCGTAAGCTGCTCATAGGGGCATGTTGCATGTTTTCTATAAAAGATATGCATGTTTAATGCTTTAATATGTGAGTTTTGAGCCAGAGCTATAATATCTCAATGAGGACAAGCAGATATCCATCCATCCATCCATCTTCTCCCGCTTAATCCGGCTGGGTCGCGGGGGCAGCACGCTGCCCATTACTCTATGCACCAGACCCAGACCCTATGAACCCTTCTGCAGGTGGTGAGCCCACAGGAGGGAGGGACTCCCCGCCGGTCCCTTGTTGTACACTGTTCATAGGGTGTTGCATGTTTTTGGTTGATGGGGGAAACCGGAGTACCCGGAGGAAACCCATCCAGACACGGGGAGGAAACATGCAAACTCCACACAGAAAGGCCCGGGCGACCCGGGGATCGAACCCGCAACCTTCTTGCTGTGAGGCATGAGTGTTGCCACTCAGCCACCGTGCCGCCCAGGCAGATAGTTAACAATTAACAGAAGGTAGTGTTACCTGATTTTCTTCATGGAGATGTTATTGCTTTATCCGGATTGTTTCACAGCAAGATGTTGTCTTACTGTGAGCAAAGTCGCCTCTCCACAGATTGGCCTGGTTGTGTCACTTGTTTATCTCTATGGATATAAATAAGTACAAAGAACTACATAGCAATAACATCTCCATGGAGACAACCAGATGTAGTGGCTTCGCGTGAAGAAAAACCGATGACATGAGGAGTTATATTTCTGGTGGAGGCAGTGAACAGAACCAGACCTGTTTGTAAAACAGCCTTAAAGTGGAATTAGCTTCACGTTTCAGGACAAAGCTGTTCTGAAGCCCACACAAACATGTTACTCCATGTAAATTCCAACGCTTAGGGTCCTGTAAGAACGCAAGTATTCAGCCAACTGCTCCAACTAGTGCTCACCAAAGTGGAATGTACAGTTGGGTCCTTGTGTCCGGGTAAGTTTGTGAGCAGCAGGTGAGGAGAAGGTGAGGAAAGGATGTAGAGAAGAGATGGTCCATGGCTGTAGATCTCTACGTCACTGTTTCTCACTGGTTTCTCTTTTTCTCTGGGTTTTTTGGAAATGTTTCTGCAGGAGGAGGGTCTAAGGACAGGGGGCGCTCTGGGACAATTCTCTATGTGCTTATTTCCTGTGAATGTTGGTTAATCTGCCTGTCTATTATCGAACAATCTGTGTTGTGTTTCTTATTCTGCTGTTGCAATTTTTGTCTTAACAAAAATGCATGGTAGGGAGCAGGTGTAGAATGGGTGAGTCGTGAGAAAGGAGGGGAGAGGAGAGGAGAGGGCGAGCAGAATTTGAGGAAGAGATAGTGAGGAGCAGGCGGTGGCTGAAGTATAGGAGGTGTGAGAGCTAACTTTTGTAAGAAGAGATGGTTAGGATGGTGATTGAGGAGACATGTTTAGGAGAACAGGTGAGGTGTGGGTGAGGAGAGGAGTAATGTGTGAAGAGAAGATGAGTAAAGAATGGTTGAGGAGGATGCTAAACAGTTGTGGGGCATAGACTGTACAATAGAAGTGGCTTAAGGGAGATAGTCTAGGAAAACCAAGTGCAAGATGAAGAATGGGAGAAGGTTTGAGGAATGAGGAGGAGTGATTATGAAGGAGGAGGACACCCAGTAGGTAAGGATAAATGGAGAGGAGCAGGCAATAAAAGGTTGAGTAACCAACTCCTTTTTCTCACAAGTAAAGAAAGGGTGAGGAGACATGGTCATGTGTGGGTAAGGAGAAAATGAGGAACTGAGGAGACATTGTGAGAAGTAGGTAAGGAAGGACTAGGTGAGAAGATATGGTGAAGAGGAGAAAATGAGGTAGTAAGGAGACATGAGGATTTGGTGAGGAGTGGTCAAGAAAACTGTTAGGAGAAGTGAAGAAGGAGAAGGTAAGGAGAGTTAATGAAGAGCAGGTGAAGGGTTGGTGACACAGCAGAGAAAAGTAGAAAAGAAGGTGAGGAAAATCAGAGGATAGTGACAGGAGAGTGAGATGAGGGTTGGCAAAGGGTGAGGAGAGGGTGATATAGTGAGTAATGGGATGAAATGTTGAAATAGAGTGGATAAGGGTTAGGAATGAGGAGTGGGTTGGAGCGCTCAGAGGGAGAGATGCTAGCACAGCACTGATGAATGAGTGCTCCTGTGTGTGTTCTGCTGGCTCTGCTCTCTGTCACTGACACACTGTTAAAATAATGTCAGCCATTTGACAGGCCAACACTGCTCACAAATGCCACACACGCACACACACACACACACACACACACACACACACACACACACACACACACACACAGGCCTGGTATAGTGCAGCTCCTATGGAATACAGCCATGTAACAGACAGCTCAAAATGCCAAGCACACAAGCTTGGTACAGTACTGGTCCTATGGAAGTCAGTTGTGTTACAGACCAGTGCTGTTACAAATGCCACACAGACACACAGGTCTGGTTACAGATGTTACTTAAGTCAGCTGTGTTACAGACAGAAATACCACACAGGACCAGTACAACAGGTCCTACACAGGTCAGCTATGTCACAAAACAACACTGATCCAAATGGCTCTCACAAGCCTGGTACAGCACAGTTATGGAAGTCTGTCATGTAATCAATAATAATAATATTACATCAATAATACATAGATTTATATCAAGCATTTTTGCAACATTATAAAAAAATCGGGGGAATCTTGGTTGTAATGCCAGATTATACAGGTGATTTGAGGTGCTGCAGTATCTTGGTACAGCACAGGTGCTACATAAGTCTGCTGAGTTACAGACTTCTGCTTCTAAATTTCTACATAGACCCACAGTAACAGTACAATCCAATGTAAATCAGCCGTGCTGCAGATGCATGCTGCTCCAAATGCCTGGTACGCAAGTCAGCTGTTATGATGTTATAGAGCTGTGGTCAACCAAAAAGTTCTTGTTGGTTTTAAGACATGCTAATCCATTAGGCAACTTAAAACGGGAAGCTCTCAAAACTGTTACTGCAGGGGGAGCTCAAGCAAAAAGTACTATTTATGCAGAAAAAAGTACCAGGAAACTATATAAAGACAGATTCAGAGTTAAATTTGCCTTTCATATACAAATAGCAAAAACTGTCACAAACTTCTGCTCTTGTGCCATTTAAATCCTTTGACACCAGTCTCTTGTTAGTTTTCCTACTTTCCTACATTTATATTTTTTCTTTGATATAATAATGTATTATGACGTGTGAGCTACTTTATCTCATCTTCCTTGTGGATCAATAAAGTTTGTCTAAGTTTAAGTCTATTTACATAAAATTAAGTGACTCTTTTATACATGCACTATTTTGGATATCAATTTGGAAATGCATAAAACTGATTATCTCGAATACCCAATAAATTCCATAGTAAGACCCTTATTTAGTGCCTGAGAGTGAATCCTGTGAGATGCAGTGCTGATCCTGCTGTATGACACTATTCAATCACCCGCTGGCCATCACTTCTTCTGATGTTTTTCATACTATTTTTATGGCAGGATTTTCAGATTTAAGCTTGGAAAGACAAACTTTGCTGAGGATTTAGAATTTTCCATGATGGTGACTCAGGACAGAGAGAGGAAATTGGGCTTAGCCATTCAGAGCTTTAATACTGCTCATTTTCATTTAAATGGGAAACTAGAAAAAGGTTTGACAACTAAAACATTAGGCTGATTTGTGTAAAATATTCAACATTCATGTTCATGAACAAACCAACAATTCACCCTTTCCTGGGTGGATAAAAGGTGACTAGACAGACAGTCTTGTAACTATTTCAGACTACAATGAAGTGACTAATGTATTATTTTGACTTTGAAAGGATCATTTCACCTTGGTTGATTTATACTGACAGAAGACAATGAACTTTTTGAGTTTTTGTTTCATGAGGATTGGCCCAGTGATTACAGAGATATGAACCATAAACCAGGAGCTCTGATTGATTAGAATGTTTGGCGGGATAAGCTCTTATGGTTGCCTGGCAACAGTTATAGAAGTGCCTTATCTGCTGTCACATCTGCTGTCCAAGTCATGAAGTAAAATTATAAACCTCAACAAAACTGTCAAACTAAGGAAAGATTTTGAGAATAAAATAAATCACATTACCTGTGTGACATGGCATGAGTATTGTGAGCTGTCATATGCACTGTAAATCAGCAATGATGGCTATTTCTGAGCAGGTGCTATTCTTACCTCTCCATCCTGATTTAGAGTCTTTTATGGAGTGTGTTCTCGCTCTGGAGGAGAAGGTGCACATACATTTATGTTCTGCTCACGGTTCTCAGCACACACATGATTTAGCCTGCTCCTAGAACAACAGCCCAATCTCCACCTGCTCCTGTCTGCTGGCCATCCATCAAGGAGGAGATGAGATCATGTCCACCAGACTATTCTTAGGCCCACACACAAGCAGAGGGAGGAGGGAAGACTAAGGTACCTGTATGTGGGACCTTTACAGAAAATTTACTTCAAGGTAAACTTGTTTTTACACATAAAATAAAGATCTAGCGAGAAGTATTAGTACATTATTAGAACAGCAAAAACAAAAAAAAAACATTCAGGGTACTTGGAAAATATTAAATAGTATAATTAATAAGGGAAAGAAAAGACAGGAATTCCCAAATTATTTTGTGAGAGATAATCTTACCTTAAATGACGCAAAGGGAATAGCAAATGCATTTAATGACTTCTTCATAAATGCTCGATCTACATTAGAAAACGGAGAGAGAATCAAAGGATACACAAAGATTAGCTGGAGCAAATATACAACAAAATCCAAAGTCTTTGTATATGAGAGCCACCGATGAGAATGAAATCATTGGAATTGTGAACACTTTTAGGAACAAAAGGTCAAGTTACTGTTTTGACATTGATATGGAATGAAGAATGTCATTACTTACATATAACTGGAACCAATCATTTTTAACAGGCACTTTTCAAAATAAAATGAAAAGAGCAAAAAATTCCCCTCTTAAAAAGTGGCAATAGACATCTGTTTACAAATTACAGGCCAGTATCTCTTCTGCCACAACATTCCAAAATCTTAGAAAAACTCTTTGTAAGATAAGATAAGACTAGATAATTTTGTTACTATGCATAATCTGCTCAGTGATCGCCGATATGGTTTCAGGTCAAAAAGGTCTACCTAAATGGCAGTGAGCAATCAGTGAGCTTGTGGAGAAGATATCCACAGCAACTGACAATAGAGAATTTACAGCCAGTGTGTTTTTAGATCTAACCAAGACCTTCAATACAAATAATTTATTATATACATTAACTGAACCAGTGCCATTTCTGAGACTCTGAGACTGTTTATTTTGTAACAGGATTCATAAATCCAGGAACAAATGACACTATGACCACATGTCATAGTGTCACATGTTTGTGAGGAGGCAACAATGTTATACAGCTTATGTTAAAAGAGGGAAATCATTTTAAATCTTTAAACGTCTTTTGTTTGTTTGTTTTACAGTTATTTTCCTGTCTATATTTGTCTATAGTCTATATAACCTTTCTTATGAGAGTTATTGCCTTGTCTAGATATTCCACAATATGGCATTTAAAAGTACATTATGTAATTTTCTAGTGGAGAGTCTACAGTCCATTCATTGGAGATGCTATTGCTTCAACCTGGAATATTCCACAGTAAGGCATGAAACATGCCTTAGCACGTATTTCATTACAGGTATTGGTTAGGCTCTAAGTTACATTGAAAAATAAGTATTCTTGCTGTAAGCAGGATCCCCCTTCAATGATCTGACCAGTGACTTGGCCTGTTAAATGTCATTGTCATGTCCCCATAGAGATATACAATTTAATGCAATACTGTGGGACGTTTGTTGCAAAGCAATAATATATTCAGGAGATGATTACATAAGTAGACGTAGGTACTGTCCCACAAAACCACTTTTACCACTTTTGCACTTTAAACTTTGAGATCTGATTTGTGCTGCGTATCCAGGCAGCATTTGCCCCTAGAGGGTGGTGCTCTTGTGTCTCATCAGAATGGGGAGTGGGCAGAGGTTGCATTAAGCAAATATTCTCCGTCATTGACAGAATTTTTTTAATGT
>KN491314.1:4668-15220 GCA_000787155.1 Scartelaos histophorus | reverse complement strand
GCGCGCGCGTAATATACCCATCACATGAGTCCACATGTCCTGGTTTATTTACAATAATATCATACAATTTATTCTGTCTAGAACTATGTCTCTGTGATCAGTTTAAATTATTTGCCACAATTTTTAAAACTTTTAAATATTTAGTATTAAGAATGTTCTAATTCTACTGGCAGATTTTAAAGGTGTTTAAAAGTATTATGTGGAATTAATTCTTGTGAGCATTAAGATTATTAGAATGTTCTCTCTGTCTCAATGCTACTTTCAAGTTCACTGCTATATTTTACATTTAGTTCAGTAGAGAAAGTCAGTTCCTGCTTCTGTGAAAGCGTACCACGTTTAAAAACACAGTGGAGCATTAATGTACTTCCACGTGACATCACAAGGTGGAGCAGGGTGTCTTCTGTTTGAGAGAAGCTTAATTATGCAGGGTTTGTGTGTTAAACGTGCATGAATGAAAAACACTGGGTCTGTATATGATTTTAAGAAAAAGTCAGACAATCAAGATCAAATTTGTAATTCAAGGCAAAACTGTCCATAACTTTTCTTATTAACCACTATTTCTCAGTTTCAGCCTCTAGACAGCCTTTCTGTGTGTGTGCTTAAATCTCAAGTGCAGATGAAGAGCTGTTGTGACGTTTGTAAAATCTCTTGGTGCTGAAGTCTGTGTCCTGCTTTGGCCCTGGTCTAATGCAGCCGCCATCGATCCTTATCACCCCCACTTCCTGTGCACATGATACTCCCTCTCCTCTATTCTCTCTCTCTCTCCTCTTTCTACCACTTTTCTACCTCCTCCCATCCTCATCTTCACTCTCCTCCTTCACTTTTCCATCCTTCTGCCTCTGTGTCTCTCTTTGTTTCTCTCATCCCTAAAGCTGCACAATTTGACGGTCAAAGTTCACCTTTTAAACACATCCAGGAAAACTGACAAAAAGACTGAAATCTGAACTGACAAACTAATATAAGAATCATATTTCAGAACATGTTTACGGATCGAAACTACGGGGTTAAACGCTTTTATGCACAATAAAACACACTGTAAACCTGAACAATTAAGCAGTAATTAAATAGGTAAATAATTGCCTAACATTTTCAAGTAGTTTTTGTTGTTTTTAAATTAATGTACATTTTTAGTATCACACAAAATCTTTAATTACAGTTACGTAAAAAAAAGTTATAGTTAATTTAAACATTTAGCTTCAAAAACAATTAGTGGTAATAAAAAAAAATAATAACAACAATGTGCAAAAATTCAGATAATTACATCTAAAAATTTAAAATTATAATCCAATATGGCATCTAACTTTTTTATTATTCAGGAATCAGGTTTTTTGGATTAATTTGAGCATTTGGGTTTATAGTGCAGGAGATTTTGTTGTCTATGGAGGAAATTATGGTACGTAAAAAATTGCAGCCTTTATGATTTGCTAATTGCGATTCAAATTACAATTAATCTCGCAGCTCCATCTTCTCTGTCTCTTCTCTCTTTCTATTACTCTGCCCAAACCCCCACACTGCCCATCTTCCTAAAAGCTGCACATTGACTCGAGCTCACAGACAAACCCCCTGAGCTTTCTCCACCGGGTCAATGAGTCCACGGCCCTGCACCCACACACCAGGAACACTCAAGTACAATTACACAAACACAAATAACAATTTATATGACGCACAAGTATTTCACATTATTCATCAATTCCTCATTTATTCCAGGTCATATTGGTAAATCTCTGAAGCTACAGCCGCCCTGGGACAGACTGACAAAAGCGAACCCGCCAATCTGCACCTCACGCTAGAACATTTCAGCTAAATTCACAATATCAGGTCGTTCCTAGGGTCAAAATATGTCCACTGTGCGCCGTTTATGTCTACAAATAAATCGTCTTCTCTGCACTGGCCTCTAAAAAAGTGTGAAAATTGCTTAAAAACTTATCACGGTGAATAGTAAGGACGGTTTCAAATAAAAACTAGGTCTGTTTTTAGGGCTGTAACACAACGAAATAGATTGAAATATTTGAAATGTGTTCAAATAAATGTTTAAAAGTCTTATATTTTTTTGCAAAATGTACTCTTGTGAGCTTTAAAACAAAATGCTGTTACATCACCAAAATATACACATTCACACATGTTTGAGTAACTCTTTATAATTTGTCTGTTTATATCTCCAAAGCTCAAAATGCTCAGTTCCACCTTGTGATGTCACAAAGCACAAATTTCCAACAAATTCTTTTGTTTAGCAGCAATTGAATGAAACAAAGCAACTCCAGTTATGTTTTTAATGACGAAACAACATTATCAGAAAATAGTGTGAAATAGATAGCTTTAAAATAGAAATTCAATGTTGTGTAACTAATTTATTATGAATATTATAATAATTTGCAGAGACATTTGTGAATTATTAAACAGCAATTCTAGCCCCTCAGGTTCCACCTATCCTCCTCCGCCCTTGTCCACGCGAAAAACTGTCGGCCTTTCTCTGAGACTCAAAAATCAATGGGGTAATTACTTTTGTGTTATCTTCATCCCCCACGGTGACATTTCAACATGCCCCTCCAACCAGAGACACGGGGGCAGAGCCGGACGAGCTGTAGCCCATCACGGAGCGCTTTGTCTGGGCACAAAGCCACAGCTGGGCCCTGGGTCAATGAACTAGACTGACAAACCATAAATCCGCACTGGTGCTGTCGTGATACTAAAATTTCCAACTAGATTTCGATCCCTGAGTGGTCCAGGTGTGTCTTATACTTGTTCTGATCCAACTCATGATCATTACTGTTCTACATATCGATACCTGAAAAAAATAAGTATACATTTTCAATACTGGAACCCTAATAACTAGTCTGTGCAGATATAATGAAGGGTGTTGACCTTAACATTTCAATCAGAACCATAAATCCTGAAGATGGGCCTATGCATTTAAACTGTCCAAATCATTTAACGCAGAAAAGTTTGAAAGTTCTTCAACTTTTTAAGCTACATTTCAAAAATAGGCCTGAAATGGGCTGGACAATTAGAAACCGAAAGGAGAACCAGGACCAGAAAAGAGCTCAACTAAGGATTAAGCCAAGGTCAAACCAGATCTTGACCAGGACTACAGCAGGTCTAAACCGGGACTAAAACATGAACAACATAATTCTGAGCTAAATTATTCTGAACTGCGTCTAAACCAGGACTAAACCAAGAGCAAACCACTTCTAGACCAGGACTACAGCAGGTCTGAACAAAACCATTGTAAATACCAGATAAAACCAAGACAAATCAATCATCAACTGGGTCTAAGTCGGAACTAAACCAAGATTGAACCAGTTCTAGACCAGGACTACAACAGAAAACCAAAAAAACCAAAAAAACAAAACAAGGGTTACAATTTCAGGAAATTAAGACTAACAAATCTATACATTGATTAAACCTGGACTACAGCAGGTCTAAACCAGGACTAAAACATTAACAACATCATTCCGATACCAGATAAAACCAAGACAAATCAATCATCAACTGAGTCTAAGTCGGAATTAAACCAAGATTGAACCAGTTCTAGACCAGGACTACAACAGAAAACCAAAAAACCAAAAAAACAAAACAAGGGTTACAATTTCAGGAAATTAAGACTAACAAATCTATACATTGATTAAACCTGGACTACAGCAGGTCTAAACCAGGACTAAAACATTAACAACATCATTCCGAACTAACCAATTCCAAACCAACCAATTGTCAACAGGGTCTAAGTCAGAACCAAACCAAGATCAAACCATTTGAAGAGCAGGACTACAACAGGTAAACAAAGAAAACAAAACCAGGGCTACAACTCAACAAAACCGACACAAATCTGTACAAAGTTTAAATCCAGACTATACCAGGTCTAATCTACAGCTAAAGGGCTAATATTGTAAACCAAATTTGACTAAATCAAGACCAAATCAGGTCTAAACAAAAACTAACGGAGGACTACAGCAGGACTAAACCAGGTCTAAACCAGAACTAAAACACTGCAGCCTTTGCGTCCACTCAAATTGCATTTTCAATATGACTGCTATGGATCTTTTTTCGAGAAGCGCAGTGAGTTTTGAGTAAACTTGTCCACACTCCAGCGCCTCCGTCTGGTTTGTGTTGGCAGAGGAAGTATCTCACTTTCACACTTGACTATCAGAGCTCTCCCTCTTCAGCATTCAGAACACACCATAGTATTAGACAAACTAATCCAGCTCAAACAGGGACATCGATCTGCAAAAGCAAGCAAAACCAAACTCCACGGTTCAGTCTGGGTCAAGTCCAGGTCTGGTCTGGGTCAAATGTAGGATCAGCTTTGGTTTAATGGGCTCTGACCTCAAAGTGAAGCCAGGGAAATCTCATTACAATGCGCAAACATATACCGTCTGTGCAGGGCCCTTAAGAAATAACTTCTTTCAAACACTTCAAACGAGACTGTCTAGTCCTTTGAAATGTCTAGTGTTTTTTATCAAGCTAGCTTTTTTAAAAAATCACAATTGTGGGTTTGTAATAGTGTTAATGCAAAAACTAAAATTCCCAACTTGATTCTGAAATACTGAAATCTGATCCCACAATGGAGATATCTTGCCTTGAATGTTTCATGGTATGTCATTACACTTTAGGGATGTCAAAAGTATCAAAAAACAGATACAGATACAGATAGATAGAACAAATACTAAAGTCCCATTGAAAGAACAGAAGTGAAGTTTTCCTGAATAGATATAGAAAGGACCACTATGGAACCTACCTGGACCACTGAGGGGCTACACACACATAAGGACACACGGGAGTAAAAAAGAAAGTACTACACACTATATGGTGAAAAAAGTATTTTATTAGCATCATAGTACTGGAATCTGTAGTATAATATAGGGCCTGTTCCTTAATATTGAAGTTCAGTTTCACATTTTAGTGCCATGACAACGCTACAAATCAGATCTGTCAAAGGCGAGCCCACTCAAAATAAGACTTTTGAAAGTAATTTTAGAAGTTCAACATACAGTGGAATATTCTAGCCAAAGCAACAACATCTCCAAGAACACCAAATCTACTAAGTGGAAGTTGGTTATTGTGCACAAACAAGCATCGGTCAAGCAGGGCAGTGGGCAGCAGCAAAACAACAGCCGGTCCTATTATTGATGCCTGAATAATAGATGGAGCAGAGAGTAGGAAACAAGTGGAGGAGATAGAGGGGAAGGAGCTAAAAACAACCCCAGGAGGCAGGCCCGTGGCTGGGAGAGGTTAGAGCAGCGACGGGCGGAAATCCTGGTTCAAAACAAGATCAAGTGGGAATGGAAAAGGAGGTAAGAGCATGATGGTGCTCCAGTCTGAAGAAGCTTTGGGAAGTTCAAATTCAACCAGGAAGTTAGGGTTAGGGTTACTGTCAGTGTCAACCAGTCAGAGCCTGCAATCTTTATCTCTTCACCAATCAAAGACATTCACTGAAACAGACTCTCACTCCCCTTCATCATACTGCAGACTAGATATAATAGATGATTTGGATTAAACCTGGTTCAGTTCTGGTTCGACTCTGGTTTAGTGCTTTTCAAGTCCTGGTTTATTTCAGGTTTAGTCCTGTCCTGGTTTAGTCCTGGCTTACTCACATTTACTTCAGGTTTACTTCAGGTTTACTTTATGTGTTCTTTATGTTTACGTCAGGTTTACTTCATGTTTACTTCAGGTTTACTTGATGTTTATTTCATGTTTACTTCAAATTTACTTCATGTTTACTTCAGAATTACTTCAGATTTACCTCAGGTTAACTTCAGATTTACTTCAGATTTACTTTGTGTTTACTTCATGTTTACTTCAAGGTTTATTTCATGTTTACTTCATGTTTACATCAGATTTACATCAGCTTCATCATACTGCAGACTAGATATAATAGATGATTTGGATTAAACCTGGTTCAGTTCTGGTTCGACTCTGGTTTAGTGCTTTTCAAGTCCTGGTTTATTTCAGGTTTAGTCCTGTCCTGGTTTAGTCCTGGCTTACTCACATTTACTTCAGGTTTACTTCAGGTTTACTTTATGTGTTCTTTATGTTTACTTCAGGTTTACTTGATGTTTATTTCATGTTTACTTCAAATTTACTTCATGTTTACTTCAGAATTACTTCAGATTTACCTCAGGTTAACTTCAGATTTACTTCAGATTTACTTTGTGTTTACTTCATGTTTACTTCAAGGTTTATTTCATGTTTACTTCATGTTTACATCAGATTTACATCAGATTTACTTCAGGTTTACTTCAAGTTTACTTCAAGGTTTATTTCATGTTTACTTCATGTTTACATCAGATTTACATCAGATTTACTTCAAGTTTACTTCAAGTTTACTTCATGTTTACTTCATGTTTACATCATGTTTACTTCAGGTTTACTTCAGGTTTACTTCAGGTTTACTTCAGGTTTACTTCAAGTTTACTTCATGTTTACTTCATGTTTACTTCATGTTTACTTCATGTTTACTTCATGTTTACTTCATGTTTACTTCAGGTTTACTTCAGGTTTACTTCAGGTTTACTTCAGGTTTACTTCAGGTTTACTTCATGTTTACTTCATGTTTACTTCATGTTTACTTCATGTTTACTTCATGTTTACTTCATGTTTACTTCATGTTTACTTCATGTTTACTTCATGTTTACTTCATGTTTACTTCATGTTTACTTCATGTTTACTTCATGTTTACTTCATGTTTACTTCATGTTTACTTCATGTTTACTTCATGTTTACTTCATGTTTACTTCATGTTTACTTCATGTTTACTTCATGTTTACTTCATGTTTACTTCATGTTTACTTCATGTTTACTTCATGTTTACTTCATGTTTACTTCATGTTTACTTCATGTTTACTTCATGTTTACTTCATGTTTACTTCATGTTTACTTCATGTTTACTTCATGTTTACTTCATGTTTACTTCATGTTTACTTCATGTTTACTTCATGTTTACTTCATGTTTACTTCATGTTTACTTCATGTTTACTTCATGTTTACTTCAGGTTTACTTCAGGTTTACTTCATGTTTACATCATGTTTACTTCATGTTTACTTCAGGTTTACTTCAGGTTTACTTCAGGTTTACTTCAGGTTTACTTCAGGTTCACTTCAGGTTTACAGTATTTTCTTTCCCATCTTAGCCCTAGCCCTGTGGTCCAGTCACAGTTCAGTCTTGGTCCGGTCCTGGTCAAGTCCTGGACATTTTGCCAGTTCAGTAAAAAATTTTTTTTACAAAAGAAGCAATGAATTGTAAACATATTCCTTCAGAAAATCCATTCTAACCTCAAAAGAACCACAGCGACCTACTATTTTCTGTTTGTCATCTGATGCCAGCCTCTGCAATCCAATACTTCAATCCATACTTCAGTACAATTCTACACATCTGCAGTATCAGATGACAGCACAGTACACAGACGCCCTCAAGAATCAAAAACAGCTCTAAGCCAGGTCTAAAAACACAGTGCATTTTCAACAGCAATTCTGAAATCCAGTGTTTAAACCTAAAATGGTTTTCTCTTCACCTAAACCACAGCACTTGCACCAATCCTGGATCAGTGGTCGTGCATCGTCTGCAGCCCAGGGAGGGAATTCTGGACTTTCTGAGCTTTCACATGAGGCCTGAGCATAAACTGGGAATGATACACACCTGGATTTCTGCAGGTTAAGGTGCAATTGCAGCCCCTTTAACCACAAAAGAAACCAAAAAAAATGAATGAAAAGCTACCATCCTGATTTGTACAGTAGCTCCCCACAGAGTCGAGTGCGTCTTTTATGAGGGAACAGAAAGACAAGGGGAATTAAATGAACCTTTAGAGGCGAGTTCATCAGACAGAGCAGCTCAGACTGAGACTAAACAAGAGCAGGAGGGACAGGAGACAATGTGCTAAATGTAATCTCCAATCAAGTTTCTCCTCTCTTAGTTTCAAACAGGTTGTAGTGGTTCTCTCTCAAACAAACTAATCCTCATTCTATCCACACAGTTTGAATGTGTCATCTTTGAGCGTCTTGCCAAAGAAAACAACAGTAAAAAATTAGAGGAAGCAGGTATTGAATCATCATCTTTAAAGTCAAAGGGCAAACTAATCCAAACAGACAAAGCTGAGCATTGCACCCACAACCCCATTCTAACACGGACAAAAGTTCTACTCCGGGACATTATTTAGAGCAACCAAATCTGGGGCGTTGAATAGTTAATTATACAGAAGCTACAGCAGACGTGAGGAGCTGAACCGTGGGGGAGGATGGATATGCTCGGATCTGTCTCTGTTATTCTCTTCAGTTATTAATGTGTAATAAATATGCACGAATGAACCCAAACAAGAGCAGTTAATGTCCTGACCAGCCAGAATCAAGAATCATCATCCAAATCAGGTGCTGCATTTGCATAATAAAAGCCAAGTACTTTTATTTAAGTGAAAATTATTGATTTTGCAGTAGAAGATGCATATGGAACTTTACTTCATTATTGCTTTGTTTATAGTTTCTATATCTTTTTTGACTACCCCCTCACATTCACACTACAAGTACAAAATAACCTCTTTAGTATACTAGCGTGTTGTCATTTATTAGCATTATATTTTCTTGTTTTAAACCCCCAATATGTTCTATTGTAGTTTATTCATTGCAAACCTGGATTTATGTTGCTTCATAAAATTTTCCCTTTTCTCAAACTGAAAACACTCTGTTCCACCTTGTGATGTCATGTGGTAATACAGGAAGTGCTCCACTGTGTTTTTAAACTCTACACACCTTCGCTAGAATCATTTGGATCATTTAATTGTTGAAATTTCCCTTCTCTACCAACCTAAAAGTAAAAGGTTAACTTGAAAACTACCACTTCATTACATCTCAAGGCAGAACAGAGTATATTAAGCTTTGGAGATGTTGATAAACTAATAATAAAAGATTTGTCAAACACGTGTGAATGAAACAAACACAAATCCAGGTCTGTTTTCAAGGAGGCAACAACATTCTAATGCGTCTTAAAGCTCAAAGGAGTCATTTTTACGTAATATAGGACCTTTCAAATTCATGCATTTTTGAAAAGCTTGCGGAGGTTACCAAAGTTTAAAATGACGTAATGCTAGTGTAAGATCCGATGGGGAGAAGTAGGTCTTTCCCAGTAACAACGTCTATTTTAACTCGCACAAAATCTGGAACAAGCGCATTTTTGGCCCCTTCTCAAAAGCTCTTCATATCGGAACATTTCAAGACGTAAATGCTCAAATTAAAACTACAGAAGCAACGCCAAACTGCCATGCATTCTCCAGCCCATAATAACCCCAGACGAATGCATAAATTCGGTTCATTTTGGTGCCCCTCTCCTATCTCTCCCTCCCAGGCAGTAGCAGCAGCAGAAGCAAGAGAAAGCATTACGACATTGCTTACTTTGGAGGACCAGGGCTGGAGGCAGTTGGCATAGCAACGGACCAGGAAAGCCATTTTCACTGATGGGAGGGAGGTTTCCACTGGTTTCGTTCAAAAAAAAAGAAGATTAATAGGAAATGCAAAAGGAGGAGGAGAGCGGTGATGGTGCAGAGGTTTGAAAATCCCAAAGTTCAAATTTCCAAGTACAATTTAAGATACAAAATGGAAAAGTAAGTACTCTTGTTTTGACGTAAAAAAGAAAAAAAAGTAGATGATGCGAGATTCCAGCTTCAGCCAAAGTTCAAAGCAAGATTAGAAGTTCGATTTGACGGAACGATTTGTGCAAAAAAGATGGTAGAAGATTTCGTTGCTCACAAAACTTTGTTGAAATGCCGAAACAATGCAGGAGCTGATCCCTTGAACAGTTTTGAGAATGCAAAATATGCAAAAGATGATACAGAAAAAAGCTTTGTGCAAAAAACATCCAAATTAAGCTAGAAATTTCAAGCAGTTTCGTTTGTCTTTATTGCAATGAATGAAAATAGCAACTATAGAATCCAGTGCATGTTTTATAGTTTTTACCCCTTTTGCACAAATAAACTGGGTAATATTGCTTCAAGTTATTAATGTAAAAACAAAAATGATCCCAATTGAACAAAAGGTTGCAGAATCAAACGTTGCAATGGTAAAACTTGGTCACGAAGTCATCAAAATCCAAGGTTTACTTCAATTCGGTCAATGCATCTTAAAAGACTTCAAAATGTTTTGTTTTCCGGCATTACTTAAATCCCGAATTCCTATTTCGATATTCCAAAATGCAGTTCCTCTCTGCTCTACAAAGCTTGATCCATGCAACGGCAAGCAAAAAAACTCCACAAATTATTCAAATCCTTCGCTGGCTTCAAAAGGTTTTCCAAATGATTCTCCCAAAGTCTCTGATTCCAGGTTTGTAAGTTGCGCGTCTGCATTCACATTTCTCCAGCAGAGCACTTCCATGGCAGGGGCCAGTCTTCCCGCTCCCACAGCCCGGAAAAGAGCTCCCGAATCCAGCCGTAGTTCGCACCTTCCGTCCCTCTTCACGCCGGCATCCCTGGCTCCTCTTTCTCCTCCCTCCTTTTTTTCCGAGAGAGCGCACGGATAGGACGGAAAGAGCCAGGCGCTAATGGAGAGGGAGAGAGGGAGGGATGGAGAGAGGGAAAGA
>KN491312.1:53207-66751 GCA_000787155.1 Scartelaos histophorus | reverse complement strand
TTTAATGCCTAGAAAATCTGATAGATTGCATAGAGAGATAGATGCATGTAGATGATAGAAATAGATGCATGTAAAAATTTTAAATTATAATTAAGCAGAGCACCTAACATTTTATTAAATAAATGGAAATCATTATTTTTGATTTATTTGAGTGTTTGGGTTTGCAGTGTGGTTATGCCCTGGTTTAGTTCTGCTTCAACCTTTTGAAATGAAGTATTTGGGTTTTAGTCTTCACTTAGACTTGAGTAGTCCTAGTCTTCAGGTTTATGCCCTGGTTTAGCCGAGATTTACCTTATTTATAGTTTTGATCCAGCTTTAGTCATTGCTTTATCCTTGTTTTTATTTAAGTTTTGTTAAATCCTCATTAAAAGGTCTTATTTGGTCTAATTTCAGTCTATTTAAAAAGTTTCCATGGTATTTTCATTATTTAGCCTCATCAGTGTGCAAATCTCTGCCCTGAAACATTATTGGATCAGTTTTTTCCAGTATAAATTATGAAGCGTTGCAGTACCTTGGGCGAGGCTATTTTGATGTAGACGATGATGGGAGCCAGGGAGGTCTTGGCGAGTTGGGAGGGGTGGTTTATGGTGTCGGCGTCCAAGGCAACCAGCTGTAGGGTCCTCGCCAACTCGAAAATACGCTCGATCTCGCTCTGCACCTCCGCTACAGCCACGGGAAACACAGGAAATAGGTCAATACGGGAAAACTGCATTCCCCATACGACCAAACAACGCTATTTCAAAGAAGGTAGGACAGTGTGTGAAAGGAAATCAAAAACATACAAGAGACAGTCGTTTGCAAATCCCATCAATTTGTTCTTTAAAAAGCAATTTACCGCACCTTTTCTGAGGAGCTGTCAACCGTTGTCTACAAAAGCTCTCCAAAAAAGAGGATAGACAACAAAAGGATGGCAATAAATATTTTTGCTTGCTTTGTTTTGCAGCCATCTGTGATCAGGCCCAAAAACATACCAAGGCTGGGTAGAAAATTGCTGCCATCAGATTTAAAGATGCACTATGTAACTTCTCCAGAATATGGCTTTAAAGTTCTCTATATACATTTCACTGAATTTATTTTAATATAGCTGTTTAAATTGCTAAAAAACATACCATTGTTACTGAGAGCAGGGTCACCTCTCCACAGATCAGACCTATAACTTGGTCTAAAGGTGCCACTTCCTTGTCTCCATAGAGATACATAAGCTTAATGCCATTCTGTGTATAATTACTGTATAATTATGTAGTATTTGACCCCAGTCACTTGCCTTTTTACTACTTACTACTAATAAATGTATTATTACCATTTATATTTTTGTTCTTTTTTATTGTAATATATATTGTGTGAGCTACTGAGTCCAAATAATTTCCCATGTGGATCAATAAAGTTTGTCTCATCTCCATGGAAACAAGCAGCTTTCAGCCTCTCCATAAGAAAAGTTACACAGTGAACCTTTAAATAGATTTTTTTCATGGGATTTGCAAGTGATTGTTTATTGTTTTTATTTCCGTTTGACACAGCGCCCGGGTCTTTTTTTGAAATGAGGATTGTCACATAGAGAGTGCATGTTAGTACTTGACCATGCGTCTCACACACTCTGCAGTCTCCATTTGAGCACAGCAAAATGGAGCAGCCCCACATGCCCATCCAAAGTGCCGCCCCCCCCATCGACTTCTCTCGCATGTCGAGTTTGGAAATGTATTGTTTTCATTTCGAGTTTGAAAGGAAGGAGGCACTTCAAAATGAGATGCAATAGGCACCCAGAGTTACTATTAATAAGGGCACGACTCCCCACCATGTAAACGAAACAAGACGGAGACCTGGCCTAATCAAACAAATGGAGTGAGGCTATAGGTCTGGTTAGAGCTAATAGCACAGCAGTGATTTGGAGAGGACTCAAGACTGGACTGGACGTTCTGTTTAAACTGTGACACTGTAATATGCAGTCTTGTGTAAACCAGGTACCAAACATGTTAGTAGTTTTGCTTTTAAGACCTCAACAAGCCCTGAAATGCACCTGAGTCTTGCATTCTTTCTCCAGTAGAAAATAAGGATAATTTTTGGGGGATTTCTCTTTTTAATACAAAATTCAATCTATTTATCTCTCTATCTGCTCATGAAAATATAATATGATTGAACCAGGAATACTAAAGACACCGCAACAGTATTTCATTTAAAAATAACAAAAAATGTCAGTGAGGGATAAATAATTTTATATTGCATTGTGTATAAGGTAAACACATCTTCTACTGTATTGTCTTAAAAAAGAACCCAAGAAGTTAATGTATAAAAGAGGAAAGATTTTAGATGACCAAAATTTGTAGTTTCCCCCTGGCTTGTCAAAAAATGCTTAATTTTCTGTTCCTTTATCGCCCCATATTAACTCCACAGTAAAGATGACATACAGTTTATTGCAAGATATGATCAGTGCCTTGGACGAGGTCGACACTTCCCAAGTACTTGTAGTTTTCTATGTTCTGTGTCCATTGATACTGTGCTCTCCTTTACTCAGCTCAACTGTTTGACTTTAAGTTTGAGATTAAAACCAAAAGCACTATGTTCTCGATCGGTCCGGTCGCAAAATGCTTTTTGAGGTGCTGCCATTTGAGAGAGATAACAGGGCCACAGCAATCTGCACTAAGTTCAGCCCTGAGTTTTGTCTGAAAGGTGAAATAAAGAGACGAATCTCCAGGTGAAAGAATGAAAGGAGAGAGATGGATTTATATTGTATTTTCCGATGAAAACGCCGTGTGTATTTTGGTTTACGAGAAGATCAAAAATAACTTGGGTTGTATTTTTTATATAACGATATCTGTTGATGCTCTTTCCTCGTCGTTTCATTCACACATGTTTAACACACAACTCCTGCATATTTAAGCTGGGTTCTCTCAAACTGAAAACACTGTTCCACCTTGTGATGTCATGTGGTAATACAGGAAGTGCTCCACTGTGTTTTTAAACTCCACACACCTTCACTAAAATATTTTTGGTTCATTTCAGTCCTGGAATTGCCAGTCTCCAATGAACAAAAGGTAAAAGAAGCTGTTTGCCATGAACCACTACATGACATCACAAGGTGGAACAGAGCATTTTGAACTTGAGAGATGCAGACAAACTAATAATAAAGGATTACTCAAACGTGTGTGAATGAAACAAAACACAACTCCAGAGGTAAAAACATTCTAACATGACTTAAAGCTCACAATTTGTGTCATATACTACCTTTAAAATAATTGTACTTTTTGATAATATTACTGATGCATCTACTACATAACTACTGATAGCAACAGAGCAATAGTAAAATTACAAATAAATATAGGATTACTGGAGATAAGGATAATTAAAAGCACTTGGGGGACGGGTGTAGACCTCTGCCAAGGCACTTGTCTGGGTTACAATACTAGAACCTCATTATGTATCTTGTAGTTAAGGTGAAAATGCCCTATTCATTTGTGTTTTATTTTCCACAGTAGTTTTACACATAACATAACCTATAATCTATTTTAACCTATAAAAGAACATGTGAGAGGAAATAAACATGATTTCAAACTAATTTTAACATGTTTACTGCTCAAATACTCCAACATTTTGCAGATAATATTTTAATAATATAATATCTGACTCTTGTTTTTGTTAGAAGTTTCAGGCTGTCACATTGAGTTACATAGAAACTGACAGGCAGGCAGACAGGCAGACAAATGCAGTGAGCAGATTATGAATATTGTGAATAAAGTAAAGCCCAAAGTTGGAGGAAATAAGACAGAGAAAGACAGACATTTTGTGTTTGAAAGAGGAGCATACATACCCAGTACATCTGGATCAAAAGAGGAAGATGGAGGAAGAGGAGATGGAGGAGGTGGGGAAAAGACAGGATGAAAAAGAAAGGCCAGATCAGAAAATAAAAAAGTAAAATTTGGAAATAGTTTTTTTTTTTAAAAATATATATATAATTAAACAACTAGATGAACAATAATACCAAAAAGTGCACGATATAAGAACCATTTAAGAACCATTTGTACATAATTGAATGAAGTTACAGCAGGATTCTAGACCTATGCCCCAATATTCTACCCTTTGGATGGTCAAAAGTCCTAAAAATGGCGCCCATGACAGTAAAAAGTAACTGAAACCCATGAAAAACCCATGAACTGAGGAGGAAATCAGAATTTTGACCTCTAGATTCTGAAACAACCTGTGAAGAGTGAATAAAGCCAGTAACATCAATCTTCAAGAACCATAACGGACCATTTATATTATTCATACTGACCACAAAGTTATTATTTTTTCCACATGATATGAAACACGGAAAGCCTGGGAACTCAGATGGGAGCCCTGCAGTTGGCTTACGTACTAGTGACAGGATGATGTAGTAGACTCAGATGGGAGCCCTGCAGTTGGCTTACGTACTAGTGACAGGATGATGTAGTAGTGTAGGTGAATTTCTCGTGAATAAAACTGACAAAATTAGGCAAAAAACAAGCAAAATCACCCCTACATATCAGTTAAGGGGCCTGAAAACACTCATAACGTCCAATCTCTAGTTGTGTGTGGTTGTGGTTGATTGCGGTTGTTTTGTTGGTGCTTGTGTGTACATGTGCTGGTGTGTGGGCGGCTGTATGTATTTGCGTGCAGTGGTACACGGTCGTAGTTGTAGTTGGTTGTGTGTGTTTGTGCGTCGTCTCACCCAGGCTGGAGCGCGTGCTGGAGCGCTCGATGATGGTGTGTTTGCTCGGGTTGTTGAGGACGGAGCGTTTGGCCAGTGAGATGTCCGCAGTGACTCGTGTGATGGATATCCTGAAAATACAAGATCAACGTAAAGTTTTATTATATATTTGACTTAAAGCTCCACGAAACACCCTCCTGAAGCGTTACTCCTCTATCGCCTCTAGGCAAAATGAGAGGGGCTTTTCACGTTCTGCCCGTAGACCGTGAGCTGACCCTGAGTGGCAGCCATTTGTCCAACCCAGAAATTCAAATATACCGTATTTTTCGGACTATAAGGCGCATCTAAAATCATTAAATTTTCTCAAAAATCAACAGTGGCCTTATAATCCAGTGGCCTTATGTATGACCTTTGGTTGTGTTTAACCTCCAACCGATTTGATGTTGTCCACATTAGTCTAATAAGGTATTAGTGGGCGAGTCAGGAGGAGTAATATGTTGGCGACATATAGGGCGACTGTGCAACATACCGGTAGTTCTGCCGTGTGCTGTACAAGGACCCAAAATGCACCTGTTAAGAGACATGCACCATGCAGATTTCAGGTTATGTATTTTAGTGTTACAACTGAACAATGTTGAGAGGGATCCGGGCATGTTTGATGCCCAAATCACCAACTGTTAAACTTGTATTTTTGTGTTAGCTACAACTGAGAGTTATTGTAAATGACCTGAATAAAGTTCCATTTATCCGTTTTGTTTCACTTATTGCGCCTTATAATCCGATGCTCCTTATGTGTGGACAATGACACAACCGACATATTATTGCCTTATAATCCGGTGCACTTTATAGCCCGAAAAATACAGTATACACTTCTATTCTGATAATTTTGGTATTAAGTGCCAATTTAAATCATATATATGTAACTTTATAACTGGAAAAAATCTGCCACCCTCTTGTCTCCATAGAGATATTATGACTTTACTTGGGTTATTTCACAGTACGGCATTAAACTTACAATATCTGAACAAGCAGATAACATCAAGTTATCTGTCAAATCTGTGAAGAGTCCATCACACTCATAATAAGATGTTTTTCCCAGATATTTTAGAGCCAAAAAACCTGTAATTTATTAGATGCAACACAGATAAGTGTAATACTATACTGTGATGCTGCTAATATTCAAGAAGAAGGTGGTGGAGCCTTCACCAGAAAAGTTAAGATATTACTCAAAAACACTTAAGTCCAATGAAAAAACAAACAAAATTCATGTTGGCCAAGGACTTCAGTGTATCCAGGATTTTTCAAAGACAAAAGGTGTAAAAATGCTCTTCAGGTTTATATCTGCTGCTTCTCTGAATCCTGATTTTAACTTAGCACAAAATAAAAATACAGATTGTACATTTTATTGCAAGATATGATCAATAATGCCTTGGTAGAAGTAGACACATCCTCTATTGCTTCTTGTTTTATATCTTCTTTCCAGTAATACTTTGCTGACCTTTAAACACTGCTGCAGTTCAGTTCATTGCCACGTTGTTAACAATTATTGCTTTAGTGGTTTTACTGGCAAATCTATTCTCTTGGACTGTGCCAGCGCCAAGTTATACCAATTGGATCAGCAAGGCCCTTTGAAGATATATTTTTATATTGTGAACCCAATATAAGTGAAAATTTAGTAAAGGTTAAATAGAAAAGAGGTGCCTTGGTCTTACCTGCCCTCAAACTTGTGTTTCAGGAAGTCGAAGAGTGCCTTTTGCATCATGTCTGTCACCTAAAGAAGCAACAAATAAAACAACATATACTGTAAAGAAATCAATCCCTGAGCATTCGAAGAGAAACAAGTCAAGAATATATGTTACATCAGAAAATACAGGGAATCTTGGTCTATACAAAGTCATGAAGTTTGTAGTTTTGAGAAGATCCAACCCTTTGACTATAAACAGTTATCATAGTGTTTTTATCAAGGCTATAATGATCTAATATTACACTTTAGATGGAGAACAGTTTGATACCTTCAAAACATAAACCTTTATTTATTAGTGCACAAAGTTGGGCATCAAAATGATTTATTTGCACTGGTAATTTGTCAAATGTGAGCTATTCAGCACAATATGTATAATCAGAATTCCTTTGGTGAGCTTTCTGGAAGGGGGTGAAGATCTACTGGTACTTCCCAAGCTACAGGTTATGGACCCCTGGTTTAGTAGTAAATGAAAACCATTAGAACAGTGGTGGACTGTACTGTAAACAATTATATTATATACATTTTAGGTGTAGCTGTACTTAACAAATTTTTTTTAACCTTTACTTCACTACATTTTAGAACAGGTATCTGTGATTTCTACTCCACTACATTATTGAAGGGGATTGAAAAGTATTTTTTTAGTGTAAGACCCACAGAAAAGCCAGAGAAACATTTGTAGTTTCAGCAAACAAAAATATGCAAATAAAAACAGCTAGAAAAAAGTACCAATTCACCTGTTTCTGAAGCAAATTCAGCACAAATCTGAATCAAAATCACTACATTTGACCTCATCAGTGCAAAATGCTTTTTAGTTACTTTTACTTTAAGTACATTTTTAAACTTTAATGCTTATACTTCATGTGATACTTTTACTTGAGTATTACTTTGCTCTGGTGTCTGTACTTTTATTTAAGTAACAAAGTTGAATACTTCTTCCACTGCTGCATTTGCATACACATGCGCTTACCTCATATCCTTTGAGTGACGGTCCGACTAAGATGATGGGTCTCATAGACGGGACCACGTCGTACGGAGGCACGTGCTCCATCTGACAGAAACACACATCACACGGTCACATTAAGGCTCCAGTGCTTTATAAACTATGGCCTATGCATTCAGATGGTTTTAGCCAGAACATAAATCAAACTGAACTCCACAAAATGCCCTCTCTGTGCTCTGTCGATTTCGCTGTTCTGTTGTTACTCTCAGATTGATGAATGGGCTTTCCGACATTTGCTTGAAATGACTCTTTCATAAAATTTAAAAGATTCAATTTCTGACTTGTCACCCGTCCTACTCGAGTAAGAACTTGTGTCTCTGCAGTTGTTTTAAACTCTGCTGTTGCCTGGAGTTGTGTTTTGTTTCATTCACACATGTTTAATTCAGCTTTATTAGGCTGCATCTCCGAAGCTCTAAATGCTCTGTTCCACCTGGTGATGTCATGTGGTGGCAGTTTTCAATACTTCGATACTTCAATACTTTAAATACTATTAAAACATACAAATAAAGTGGGACAGTATTTTAATTGATTGACTGTATTTAATATTGTATTTTAAGTAGTATTTAATATTTATTGTTAAGTATTTAGTATTTATTAATATTGTATTTAGACAGAATTTTAACTAATTGATTGTACTGAGTATTGTTTTTAGTATTTAGTATTTTTTTTATTAATATTTATTGTTAAATATTTAGTATTGTATTTGAACACCACTTTAATTGATTGATTATATTTAGTATTGTATTAAGTATTGTTTTTTTGTTAATATTTAGTATTCTTTGTTAAGTCTTTAGTATTGTATTTGGGCAGCATTTTAATTGATTGATTGTATTTATAGTGATTGTACTGTATATAGTGCGATATGGGCCCTAATTTTAACATTGTGCTTCAAATATGATAAATTTTACAATTTTTTAAGTTTTTTTGTAATTTGAATACTACATTTTATTTATTTTATGTTTTGTCTTTCCAATTAATAAAAAATCAGATGATAAGTCTGGACAGTTACTTTTACTTGATTCTCTCTCTCTATATATTTTTTAATCTTGGGCCACTATTTTGCACTTCTACTTCAGTCTTGAGTAAGTGAACTCTACCTTAAGTGCAGTTTTTGGCTCCTAACCTCTGCAGGTCCATTATAGAGTATATAAATAAGCTCTATACATTCAGATGGTTTTAGTCTGAGCATACATCACATTGGAATGGCCTCTCTGCCCTCTGTCTATAACACAGATTGATAGATGTTGGGCTTTCAGACAGCGCACTGAAGTCCATTTATTTTATTGACGGCTCACGAATGTTCAGGAGCCAAGATCAATCCCCACCTCTCTCTCCATCTCCATGTCTCTCTCTCCCTCCTCCTCCCTCTCTCTGTGTCTCTCTATCCCTCCCTCTTCCCCTCTCCTCTTCATCTTTCTCTCTCTCTGTCTCCCTCTTTCTTTGTCTCTCTCCTGTTGCTCTCATACTTTCTCCCTCTAACTCTCTCATTCTGTTTTTTTCTTCCCTCCCCCTCTCTCCTCGTCCTCGCTCTTTCTCCCACTGTTTTTCTCTCTCTCTCTCCTAATCTCTCTGTCTCCCTCTCTCTTTGTCTCTCTCCTGTTGCTTTCCTTCTTTCTCCTTCTCTCTCTTCATCTCTATCATCCTCCTCTCTTTCTGTCAGCCTCTTGCTCTCCTGTTGTTCTTGTGCTTTCTCCTTCTTACTCTCTTATTCTGTTTTTCCTCCCTCCCTTCTCTCTCTCTTCCTCCTTGCTCTTTCTTCCACTGTTTGTCTCTCTCTTCCTCTCTCCTCCTTTCTCTCTCTCTCTCTCTCACTTTGTCTCTCTCCTATTGCTCTCTTGCTCTCCTTCTTTCTCCTTTCTCTCTATATCTAGCTTCCTCCTCCTCTCTCTATCCACCTCCTCTCTCTCCCTCTCTATTGTTCTCTCCCCCTCTCTCTTCATTGTTTTTTTCTCCCTCCCTTCTCTCTCCTCCTCTCTCTCTCACTTTGTCTCTCTCCTATTGCTCTCTTGCTCTCCTTTCTCTCTATATCTATCTTCCTCCTCCTCTCTCTATCCACCTCCTCTCTCTCCCTCTCTATTGTTCTCTCCCCCTCTCTCTTCATTGTTTTTTTTCTCCCTCCCTTCTCTCTCATCCTCTCTCTCACTCACTTTGTCTCTCTCCTATTGCTCTCTTGCTCTCCTTTCCCTCTCTCTCCCATTGTTTTTCTCTCTCTTTCTCTCTCCCTCTCTCTACTGTTCCCTCTCTCCTTCTCCCCCTCTCTCTTTGTCTCTCTCCTGTTGCTCTCCTTCTTTTTCTCTACTCATTCTGTTTTTTCTCCCTCCCCACTCTCTCCTGCACTTCTTTCTCTCTCCCTCTATCCTCCTCCTTTCCCCCTTTCCCTCTCTATTGTTCTCTCTCCCCTCCTCTTGCTGCTTTCCTCCATTCTCTCTCCTCATTCTGTTCTTTCTCTCTCTTCCTCCTGTCTCTTCCCTCTCTTTGTCTCTTCCCATCTCCCCCTCTTTGTCTCTCTCCTGTTGCTCTTTTTCATTCCTCCTTTCTCTCTCCTCCTTCTTTCTCTTCTCCCTCCCCCTCTACCTCCTGTTTCTCTCTCTCTCTCTCCATCTCTATCTTCCTCCTCTCTCTCCTTTCTCTCTCTCTCCCTCCCTCCCTCCATTTCTCTCTCTCCTCTTTCTCTTCTTTGTGTCTAATTAAAACAGAACTAATTAAAATGAGGCGTTCGTGACAGTGGATTTATAGTAACGCTCTGACGCTTCACGTTTCATTTGCACCAAAGTGAGAAGTGTGTCTGGGAATTAAACCAGAGCTACTGCCTAATCTGTCACTCTAATGTGCTTTTTCAAATTCATGGCCGCCATTTGTAGGACTTTTGACCTGCTTTTGAAGATATGATATTTTGTTCTGAATTCTTAATTGCTATGACAAAGGGACACATTTTTCATCACTTGAAAGTCATGTATATGAATTTTAGTCAAGAATTATAAAATGGGTAGATCAAAGCTTATAGTTGTTTTAAAGGGCCCATATGACGCTATTTTCTGTTTTACAATATTGTTTCCTCATCACAAACATACCTGGAGTTGTGTTTTGTTTCATTCACACATGTTTAACACACAAACCCTGCATATTTAAGCTGAGTTCTCCTCTCAAACTCAAAACTCTGTTCCACCTTGTGATGTCATGAGGTAAAACAGGAAGCTCCACTGTGTTTTTAAACTCCACACACCTTCACTAGAATCATTTGGGTAGTTTCAGACCTGGAATTGCCAATCTTTACTGAGCTAAAAGCAAACAGCAGGTGTTAACTTGAAAATCACTTCATGACATCACAAGGTGGAACAGAGCATTTTGAGCTTTGAAGAAATAGAGATTAATAATAAAGGATTACTCAAAAAACAAAAAACAACTTCTTAAGTATTTCATTTCAACATTCTAACGTAACAAGAATTCATTTTGTGTAAAACAGGACTAGGACCTTTTAATAATACAGTGTTTTAGTTTTGATGTAGTTTAGCATCTGGATATTAATTACAACAATAAAGCTCAGAGTTTAGACTTAGACAAACATTGATTCACAAGGGAAATATTCTGAAAAAACAAACAAAAAAAACCCTATATGTAGATGTATGAAAATGAAATTTACCCCTGAACTCGTCCAAATTCTTTATTCACAACTGCAGTTCAAACTTTTTTGGTGAAACTCTGAGCCTCTTGTTACTTTTACTTTATATTCTGTACATTGCGTCTTCCATTGTTATTTATTTAAGAGAAGAAATTCGAAGAGAGGGAAAATATGGTCAGTTCTAGAAAAATTGTCTTTACATAATGCTATAGTAAAGCACCGCGATTTCCCTCAGGCTTTTTGAATGTAAATGCAATCTCCGATCTGACAGTGTGACTTATACCAAACACCCACACAGCCCAATAGCAGCGTGAGCAGGACATATGCCTCCATTTTGAATCGTGAAACATAATGCATAAGATATTTGCATCTCTTGCCTTTAAATCCAATTGAGAGAAGCCCATTCACATGGCGGCGTGAGAGGAAATGCAGATAGATTCTTTCTTTCATGTTTTTATTTTGCTTAATCCATTTGTAGAGCGCTGCCTCCTCTGTTTCCCTAAGCACACTGTTAAAACGCCATTGCTTTAAGGGCTCGTATTACGCAAGACTGACTCTTCTGAGCTTTAAGACATGTTAAAATGTTGTTACATCATTAAAATTATGAGTTCTGTTTTACTGCATTCACACATGTTTGAGTAACCCTCTATTATTAGTCTGTCTACATCTCCAAAACTCAAAATCCTCAGTTTAAACTTATGATGTCATGAAGCTTTACTACACCGTAACATCATATTTCAGACCTCCTTTATCATGTGAATAAATATCGTGAAAAATGCTGTGCTCAAAATTGACCTCTGACCCTTTTTGGCAATTACTGTACTCTGCCTTTGTATCATGTGGCAAAAATAAGGAGTCGCGGAAAGGCAAAAGGCAGAAACTGGCAAAAATAAGGAGTTGTGCAAAGGCAAAAGGCAGAAACTGACAGAAATAAGGAGTCGTGTTAAGACAAAATGCAGAAACTGACAGAAATAAGGAGTTGTGCAAAGGCAAAAGGCAGAAACTGACAAAAATAAGGAGTCGTGCAAAGGCAAAAGGCAAAAACTGACAAAAATAAGGAGTCGTGCAAAGGCAAAAGGTAGAAATGACAAAAATAAAGAGTCGTGCAAAGGCAAAAGGCAGAAACTGACAAAAATACTGAGTCGCGCAAAGGCAAAAGGCAGAAACTGACACTGTTACTGAGTTTTACCTTTGCACAACTTATTTTTGGCACATGATACAAAGGCAGAGTACAGTAACTGCCAAATAAAGGTCAAAAGCCAATTTTCAGCTCAATATTTTTTGCAAACAAATTTTTTATACTTCTGGATAAAATAGAAACTTCAAAGTAATTTTTCTCAGTTTCAACCTCTGGCGAGTTAAGTTCTTTTGCCTTTATAGGGCAGTATAGTTTTCCAGTTAACAGCTACATTTTATCATTAGTTCAAAAAGGATTTCATCATTAGTTCAGTAAGGATTAGTTCAGTAAGGATAAGAATAAAAGGCTGAAATTATCCAAAGGATTCTAGTGAAGATTGCAGTCATCACAAGAGAAGACCTCCCAAAGGCTGAAATTATCCAAATGATTCTAGTGAAGATTCCAGTCATCACAAGAGAAGACATCCTAAATATGCAGGGTTTGTGTGTTAAAAGTGAAACAAAAACACAACTCCAGGACTGATGTTGATGAAGAAACAACATTAAAACATAGTTGAGAAAATAGTCTCTTTAAATGAGAACAAATGAAATTATTAAAAACAAGATAAATATGTTTAATTTCACCCCTTTCATTCAGCTTCTACATGTGGGGGAGCGCAGTGGACTGGAGTGGCTGCAGCTCTGTTACATAAAGGAACCCGTCTCATTTGTATTCATTTCATACAGGCTAAAACTATATTGTGAATTATTCTAAAAGGCTCTTGTCTGGAAAAGAGCACGATGTGACCAAAGTGTAAATGATGGTTTGAATTTGAAAACGGGCTAAAAATGCTAAGCGAAGTCATAGGTTCAATGACATCGACGTGAACGGTTTGTGAATCAAAAGAAAACAAAATGAAAACGCAATCGGGTCTAAAGTGGGACTATTTAATGTTTTGTCCTTAAAATTACATTAACTTTATAAATCAGATAACCCACTAGACACCGTGGTCCAAATAAGACTCTAGACTTGACATTAAAACTTGCCCTTCTCTCTTTAAATGCTGCAGTCAGGCTCGTAACTTTAGTCTTAAAATGTTCGCATTAACCCACTCAACCTCATTCTGGTGTTTTTATTTTGCTGTTTTGTCCGTAAATCAATTCCTAATATGGAAGTATGCTCCAAATTCGCCCCTTATCTGTTCGTCTTGTGAGCTTCATTTGACTAGAGTTGGGTGACACTAACTGTATCGTATTTTTTGGACTATAAGGCGCATCCAAAATCATGACATTTTCTCAAAAATCAACAGTGGCCTTATAATCCAGTGGCCTTATGTATGACCTTTGGTTGTGTTTAACCTCCAACCGATTTGATGTTGTCCACATTAGTCTAATAACGTATTAG
>KN491312.1:22215-53197 GCA_000787155.1 Scartelaos histophorus | reverse complement strand
AACTGTTAAACTTGTATTTTTGTGTTAGCTACAACTGAGAGTTATTGTAAATGACCTGAATAAAGTTCGATTTATCCGACACGCGTTTTGTTTCTCTTATTGCGCCTTATAATCCGATGCTCCTTATGTGTGGACAATGACACAGCTGACATATTATTTGATACTGCGCCTTATAATCCGGTGCACTTTATAGCCCCAAAAATACGGTATTATAAAGAAACGTGGCTACAAATCCATACTGGGATCCGAGTGTTGACATTTTAAACAAAGACAGTTGCAGCCGCCCCCTCAGAGCACGTCATGTTACAGCGATGTGTTTGGCGAGCAGTTCAAATGAGGCTGACAACGTGATCCGCGGAGTGTGTCACAAATCAAAGCATCTGTCTCCGGCGCAAATGAGAGGCCGTCGAGATGCGTTACCACGGCGATCTGACTAACCAGGTCTGTCACCGTTCGACACCTGCACCTGCACCAGTCACGGCGCTACGCAGCGGTGCACGAATGTGTGTTTGGCTCAGTGACACGTGTCAAGATACTGTTGTGGATGCCATACTGAAATTTATGCTCGATCCCTCAGTCGTCCAGGTATGAGCCAAAGCCAAAGAAAAAATGATTTCTGTCAAAACTGTCTAAAACTTTAGCCCAGTCTTGATTTTCTTTTGCAATACTAAACTATATTCATACATTTTCAACACAAAATAATACTTTCTCTATGCATCTATGTGATAAAAGTTCTAATAAAGCTCAAGATGAAGTTAGGGAAGGTTAAATTGTTTTTAATGTTTTTTTCAGCATTAATACTTCAAATGAGTATCTAGTTTTGATCTATTTGTCCCTCCCGTCTACTCCCCTGTCGATTAGTATTTGATTCTGGATACTTGACACACCTTCTTTTTCATAATAGTAAGTGTACAAATGGCACAGAAAGGTTGTAACGTTAAATTGACTATGACACAACAGTATTGTTGCTCAATAATGAACAAAAACAAATGTATATTTCTATCATAAATAATCATAACCATAAACAATTAACATATTTAGAGTATAGCAACAGCAGCAGACAGCGCGTCCTGGGAGGATGGTTAGCATATGGTGCTATATTTACTTTTGGGGACGAGAATGGCTGTTATACATTTCAGACAGATTGATGCCAACAAAGAAACCAACAAAGAAAAAAATGTTTATACGTTTATAAATTATCCAAGTTTTCCTACTACTACTACTACTGCTGCTACTACTACTACTACTACTACTAACACTACTACTACTACTACTACTACTACTACTAATACTACTACTACTAACACTACTACTACTACTACTAACACTACTACTACTACTACTACTACTACTACTACTACTACTACTACTACTACTGCTACTACTAATACTAATACTACTATCCCTTGAAGACACAGTTTATTAACTGAATACTGCCACAAATTTTTTTTAACTACTACCATGACAGACAATTACTGCTTCTACTACTACTACTACTACTACTACTACTACTACTACTACTACTACTACTACTACTTCTACTACTACTACTACTACTATATCTCCTGAAGACACACATTGTTAATAAATTGAATAATACCACTACCACTTTTATTGAAACTGCTTGTCCTGCTACTACTACTACTACTACTATTACTACTACTACTACTACTACTACTACTACTACTATCCCTTGAAGACACATTGTTTATTAACTGAATACTGCCACTACTGTTTTTTTAAACTACTACTATGACTGCTTCTAGACTATTACTATTACTACTACTACTATCACTTGAAGACACATTGTTTCGAAACTGAAAATACTCCCACTATTACTTTTATTGGAACTACTAGAACAAAAACAACAAGTCTTCTCTTTTTGTTTTCTATTCTTTGATACACTTGACAGTTTTGGAAAAGCAAACAGAGACAGAGGACACGTTGTTAATCAAATGTTAGTTGTTAGTTGTTAAAGATTAGACACTCACCGATTTCTGCTTCTGTTTAGCTGGACCACCTATGTCATTGTCATTCCACACAAACAGCAGCCAGGCACAAAACCCAAACAAAATAAACAAAAGAGAAAGAAGACGAGACAAAAGACAAGAGGGACATTTCAGTTAGTGACAGTTTTCGGATTAAAGATGCTCGTTTTGGGACAAGAACTGGTTCTGTTGATTCAAAGGGAGAGCCACCGGTGTTTACAGAGATAGATAAAGAGACAGATAGGCACAGGCAGGAGCGGCAGCCATTTTAGTTAGTTCAACGCCTCCACTGCAACAACCACAAAAATAAGATCAGGTTAGATAAGGAGAGAAAAGGTTACACAAGGTTAGAAAGACCAGGCGTGTCAAACTCATTTCCACCATTTGGGCGTAGCTGCGTGTCATTAGAGATATTAAACAAAGTCATAGGTTCAATGACATCGACATGAACAGTTTGTGAATGAAAAGTCACGCGGAGAAATGCCACAGTTTGTGCTAAGTATTCCAGTGTCAGAAATTCTAGTATTTGCAGAACATTTAAAAAAAACTAAATGAGTTGAGACGTAATCAGGTCTAAAATGGGACTAAATTATCAAATAAACTGAGTGATACTTTGCAGCGACTTCATGCTGGGGGTGTTCTACATGCATCTCTATGGCAGAATGTTCCTGTAGAAACACATTAGCAAAAAGGTTTCTGCTAACTGTGTCTCTACTATTACTACTACTACTACTACTGCTACTACTGCTGCTGCTACTACTACTACTACTACTACTACTATTACTACTACTACTACTGCTGCTGCTGCTGCTGCTGCTGCTGCTACTACTACTACTACTACTACTACTATTACTACTACTACTACTGCTGCTGCTGCTGCTGCTGCTGCTGCTACTACTACTACTACTACTACTACTATTACTACTACTACTACTGCTGCTGCTGCTGCTGCTGCTGCTGCTACTACTACTACTACTACTACTACTATTACTACTACTACTACTGCTGCTGCTGCTGCTGCTGCTGCTGCTACTACTACTACTACTACTACTACTATTACTACTACTACTACTGCTGCTGCTGCTGCTGCTGCTGCTGCTACTACTACTACTACTACTACTACTATTACTACTACTACTACTGCTGCTGCTGCTGCTGCTGCTGCTGCTACTACTACTACTACTACTACTACTATTACTACTACTACTACTGCTGCTGCTGCTGCTGCTGCTGCTGCTACTACTACTACTACTACTACTACTATTACTACTACTACTACTGCTGCTGCTGCTGCTGCTGCTGCTGCTACTACTACTACTACTACTACTACTATTACTACTACTACTACTGCTGCTGCTGCTGCTGCTGCTGCTGCTACTACTACTACTACTACTACTACTATTACTACTACTACTACTGCTGCTGCTGCTGCTGCTGCTGCTGCTACTACTACTACTACTACTACTACTATATCTGCTGTAGTTCCAACTAAATCAGCTCTTTCTGGTCAGAATGTGTTAAAACAAAGCTCACATTAAAAGTCTAACTTGAGTATCAAGAGCTTCAGACAGAGCAGTGTCTACAGTTGGAATCACACCCCCAGGAAATGTTGATGACATCAGTTGCAAAGTATTAACCAATCAGATAAAAAAGCTATTTTTCAACATATATATTAATTTGCACCATTGTCATCTATACACAAAACTATTACACACATTTAACTATAACAAAATTTTGAAACTGATTCCACATTTTAAGGAACTATATCCTGTAAAGCCGAACAAATGGCCAAATTTGAGTTTGACACTCCCGGTAAGTGTTCCTGGTTAGAGGTTTTTCATGGTTACAGTGCAGATGCAGAGAGAGCAAAGCGAGCACTACCCCAGGACATGTTTCTGTGCACGTACAGCCCTGGTCTCTGCGTTACCTTCTTAAAAAAGGGGAGGCGGTGAATGTTGGCCTGATGGGGAGAAGTCACACTCCCTGACAGACTTTTGGGGGAGCGTGGTTCTCCCATTAAATCCATGGAGTCCTCTGCTTCCAGGTCCACGGAGTCTAATTCAAAACTGGCATCGGGGTGGACTGAGTATGTGCGATGGTGATAATGAAGAAGAGATGAGAGAAAAAGGAAAAAAGAAAATACAGGATATAAGGGACAGAAAATGGAGGATGAGATGAAGCTAGAGGCGGGCAACATATCAAATTATCAATACTATCGAGAATGCTGTTTTGGAGATATTTTTAATAATTAGTAAACTGTTAAAATAAAACAAAAAACTTAAGATGCTGACTAAACAAATAATTAAACTTATGTTGTAATTTTCAGACAAGGTTTTTTGGAGTCAATTAAATGATCTCAAAGGTATCCAAGGTAAAGATAAATTCACAAATGTTGAACCACTTCTATCATCGACTTATCAGTAAATATTTGGTCTAGGGATGCACTGATCCAATATTGGTATCAGATTTCGGTACTAATACTGAAAAATTTGCTGGATTGGTAACATATTTTGATGTAATCTGGAGCAATTTTCTCTCATTTTATTTGGGTATAAAGAAAACAAATGCTATTTTCTGGTATTTCTGGCACTGGTATTGATATTGGCTATTGGAAGATACTTAAAACCATAGAATCAAAAATGGTATCGGATCTGCAGAGCTGGATTGGTGCACCTCTTTGGACCAGCTATTACAACTCAATATCTGAACTTTAACAATACTAAATTACTGTATTCCATCTGATTGGCCTATAGAATGTTAAAATATCAACTATAACCCAGCAATAAAGTGATATTTCTGCACTTTTCCATAACTTAGGATTGTCAGTTGGATAATAAAGATAATTTTTGACAATTTTGCCCATCTCTAGAGATAGAAAATAACACAGAGTTCTGCAGTGCCCACCCATGTACATTTCATATACATTTTCTCATGTTCTTTATGAAAAATTTGTATATTAAGACTTTAGAAACATAACAAAGGCAAACTAGATGTAGAGAAACCAGTGATTGAAATATATATTTTTTCCTTTTACTAATGTGTCTTTTATCAAATTTAAGATGACTATTTCAACACAGATTATAAGTTTGATGATCTTTAGTTACCCTTTATTCAATTAGCCAACACTAAGCTTTTAAGCGCACAGATTTTTTAAAACGTCTGTGGAACAAATTAATGGAAAATTAACTTCTGGAACAGTGGGTGAGCATGCAGTTGAAAAGGACAAAAAGTGATACAAAAACAGAAAAATTTAAATGATTTGGCAACAGAAACTGCACAGACAACAGTACAGAAAGTGGCATGAGAGATAAGATAAGAGGGTAAAGAAAGTTGTTTGACCAGTTATACTATATATGTATTAATTGGGTAGATAAAAGCAATAAAAAGAAATTGGGTCTAATGTTGTGTCTGAGTTTAAAATGAATGACATAATAAATACGTAGACCTGCACTGTGCATTGGTTTTAATGAGAAGCTAATAATCCTGCTTGGAGACAAAAATTAGCAGAAAAAAATCTGTATTGTGGTGAAAAAATAATGACAAAATCAATAGAGATCTTGATAATATATTGGAGGAGAACAAAACAGTGAGTAGTTTAAAGATTGGAGACGGCAAATCGGCAGTTATGTTAGAAAGGTGAACATTGGAGTCTTATAATTACTAAAATATAGGAGCGAAATAATGTGAAATTGCATCTGAGGGTTTAAAATGCAACACTACAATTAAAACCTCCGTAACAATATCAGTTTCTTGGTTTTTCAGCTTTCTGTAAACCTGGAATTGCATAGTTCAGAACCCCTGGACGACCCCTGGGTGACCCTTGACCCTTTACCTGTGCCTGGTGGAGTAGGTCGGCGAGTTCCTGTGGCAACGTCCAGGCTCGAACTTCCCCCAGATTTACTGTCAAAAGGAAAGAAGTGTACAGTTTTATGCATTGGACATGTGTTGAGCCGCTATTTCTGTACTGAAATGTTCTTGGATTTGTACTTGTCATAAATTCAGAGAGAGCGCAGGGGCCTATATAACTTTATGGAAGATTCACTGTTTTTGCAGGAAACACAAAATTCTCTAACAATGAACCAGATCATTTTATGACTTAGAGATTTGGAAAAATGACTGAAATGTAGTGCTTTTGTTTCCTGTGGATATGACCAAGAATTAAACATAAAACACTTGTCAAACTTGTCATCTGTATTTTAACCTTTATATGACAAATTCTAATGTAAAATGATTTGGTCGAGCTCAATTCTAACATGGACTGTTTAAAATGTTGTGATGTAACATGAACCCACCTTATCACTGAATTAACAGCCTCACCATTATGTCCTATTTTCCTAAAAAATCTGACTAAAACGACTCTCAATTCAAGCTGATTCTGTTTCTGAACTCTTTGGAACAAATGGCTGGACTCTTTGTGAAGCTGGGGCTCTGTAGTTTTGCTCTCATTATAAGTGATAGAAAACATGTAGCTGGTGTCCCTGGGGTGGATCTGATAGACTGCAGACTGAAAGCTGAAGAATACCTGACTAAAAATAAGATTTACTAACTTGTAATGAGGGAAATCACTGTTGTTGTCTTACCTGGAGCTGAGGCGGTTCTGTCTCATCCTTTGCTCCTGCAGAAGTCGAGTGTTTTCTAGTTTGACGGGACTCGGGATGAAGCCCACCTCACAGCCCTCCTTCACCAAACGCCCAATCCACCAGTCATTATTGTACTTCTGTAACAGGGAATGAAACATGCAAAAGAATATTGAGATAACTGATAATAACAAGGTTTATTCCCAAGTAAAGTATTTTAGCTTTATCCAAAACCCTCTATTTGTGTTACCATTTCAATAAATAAAAACCCTTATTATTGAGTAAATGCAAGATTCCACACAAAAAATAACATCCTCATTGCAGTACAAACCTCTTTGATGTGGAGGAAGTCTTTGGCTTCGAAGGAGATGGCCATGCCCTGCACCGGGACGTCATCACTGGGACCAGGGTTGTACCCGACATTTGTCCGCACCGCAAAAGCCACTGGTTTGGTCTGAAGCAGGAAGAAAAATATGCATGTTACAGTGACTAATTCAATTACAATGTAGTTATGTATGTATCCTAGTAACTTTTGATTGGAGTATTAGTGGCTGTGCTTTGTACTATTGTATCACAATATTTGGATTAATAAATAATTGTTTTTATGAAGGTCACAAAATAATCATAAGAACTAAAAAGTGTAACCCTAAATATAAAGTGCTTGTTTATTTGGTTATGTCATAAAACCTTCACTTGATAATTCAGACGCGTACATCCTCAGGCAATGCTGATCTTATCAACAATGTGACAGAAAGTAAACTTGATATCACAAATCTCAACACAAAATGCAGGAGACGTTATACGACACTAGACTATAGCAGTGACCCCTGACCTTTGCCTTCTCGAGCGTTGCGAGCGCCTGTCGATCGGCCTCTTTCCTCAGGGCTTCGGGGTCCTCGTCCAGGGACACGTCTGAGTCTGAGGGCCGGCTGGTGTACGAGTCTGCAGAGCCCTGGAACAACAGGAATAAACTGTGTAAGAGGAAACAGTGAAATCCACTGGTACAATACTCCTCATGCAATCCATCAGAAATGGAAGCTAAAATATACCTGAGGTTTAAGCATTCTACAAAGGTGAATGGACTGAAATTAACCACTAACAAAAAGATTTATCATGATGTTTCAACTTTTTTTAATGCAATTCAACAGTACAGTGGCCGGGTCTCCTTACGAATCCCCAACCTCCCATGATCTCGAAAGCTAATCAAGGCCAGACCTGGTTAGTACTTGGCTGAGACTATCAGGTGATACAGTGGGGCAACAGTGGCTCTTATGCATACTGTTGTCGTGTCCTCAGGCAAGACACTAAACCACCATGGTGTATTAGTAAGTGTTGTTGGTGGTGTAAAGCTCTATAGAAACCCAATGCATGATTATTACTATTATAAGTAGTAGTTCAATATACTCAATTGAACTTTGCATACCTAAAAAGACTTACTAATACTTATTTTACAAACAAATCTAAAATCAGGGTAAACATTTTTCTGCTACATAGCACAAAATGAAATGCAATCCCTATACTTTTGCTTATTTCTTATTTATTTATTTCTTACAATAGCAAGAGTTCATCATTTCTGCTTTTTAAATCAAATATGTAACACTTGTTCAATGATTTACAGTGGCCCAGTGAACTCTGCACTTCTTTGTGCTCATCCACTGGTCCATAACTGACATAATGGGGGCCAGGTCTCCAGTCTGTGTAAGGGGACCCTCCTGTAACATGAACTGTCCTGGATGCATAACAACATTTCCACTGCAAACAAGAGGAGTGTTAATGGTCCATGTGTGGGCGTGCCAATTGGGCACAAGAGGAAACCACCTAAGAGCTTTAAAAATAATGTTATTAAACAGCGTTCCCTTTGAACACATCATATGAAATCTTCTGGTGGCATAAAGGCATTAAATAGGCGTTAGTGACATTACTAGTGGGAATTAGATGCACTGTAGAACTTTTCTGAGGGTCCATCTATATGTTTCTTGTAAATGTGACTGCTTTACCTGAAATATTTTATAAAATGTTTCATATAAAGTTCTTTTATGTAACCAATTGCAGGTTTTTATTTTGTTTTTATGGCTTCAAACATGATTTGATGGAGTCACCTGCTTGTCTCCATAAAGATTTTTAAGTTTTATGCTATTTTGTGGAGGATACCAGGGAAAACATCATCTCCATTTATGAACAAAAGAAGGTTTTGGACCCTCAAACTAATTTGAGATGATTTTTGTCAATTTTTGATTTTTGATCCACCAAACCACTACAAAACCACACCACGGACTGGAACAATGCCAAATACAGCAGGATCAGAAAGGCCAAGAAAGTGCAACAAAATCTATGAACCGGAGTGACAGGGCATACACATTATTGGACACTTTGATCTGTCTACAAGGCACAATACACATCACAACACTATCAAGTAGTTTTCACGCACACATACAAACATTTGCATCTAAAATCAGTATATAAATGCATATACAAACACCTCTGCTTGATCAAAGAACAGTTTAGAAAAGTTTAATCTAGGGGTGTGTGTGCAGTTAATCAAACTGACATTAATCATTAAAAATATCAATGATTGGGTATTTTCAGTTGGCAGGTCTACAGTCAATATACCCTTCGATTAAATTATGTGTTTGCAGTAGAGTTCTGTCTGAAGAAATTTGACTATTGTTTGTGTTAAATGGCACTGATTAAGAGTCTTGTTTGTGTTCATTAAATACAGGGAGGGAACACAAGGGACAAAGTCATGACGAATGTTTCTGCTAAAGCCCTGATTTGAACTAAGGAGACGGCATGAACTAAAAAATATTATATTTTATTTTTCCTGTTTTTAGTTGGGCAACAGCTAAAATTTAGTCTCTGCTAACTCTCTGCAACCCTGACCACAATACACATTTGGGTGATAATGTGTATTTAACTAGCTTGCTAACCTGACCTCTCTTTTATAAACTGACCCTAATTACTACCCTTACTACAATACACATCTGGGAAGTACTGTGGATATCATTCTTGAAGCAAAATTGAGTTTTAAGTTGTTGTGTTGTGGTTGATGTTATAATGTTGTAATCTCCACAAAAACATACCCAGAGTTGTGTTTATTTCATTCACACATGTTTGAGTAATCGTGCATTATTAGTCTTCAAAGCTCAAAAATTAAGGTGACCAGATTTTCAAAATAAAAAACTGGGACATCCATGATTTGTGGTGCTTGGTAATAGTAATATTGTGAAATGAGTGCGTAATTAAGGACAATTGTTTTGTACTCAGTGCAAATTTGAGTCATTAAAGTCACATTTTCTTTGTGTTTTGTTCATTTTTAAGCAGTTTTTCTGTATTTTACCTAAACAAATGGCAATTTATTTTCTTTACTGTAGGCAGGGATCAGATGGGTCAAAAATAGGGAGACCTGGGACAATTCTTGTATAAAACTGGGGCAAATCTGCTGGGATGGGGGACACAAGGCTCAAAACTGGCACTGTCCTGGGTAAATAGGGGCATCTGGTCACCCTACTCAAAATACTCTATTACCTGCTTTTACTTTTAGTTCAATAGAGATTGGCAAACCCGGGGCAAGCTTTACCACTTCTTCTATTTTGGTTTTCCTGTTTAGTTGCACAAAAGGTTATTTAAATTATTTTAACTTGACTCTCTTTCATAAACTGACCCAAATCGCTACCCACTGTAACAATCCAGGATGTAGATGTAACTTTTGAAGCACGCTGAGTAATTTAAACATCACTTGCTGGATTTTATTTTGAGCTTTCCCTGTTCACACATACGACAGGTTCAGTTGTGTGGGCGGCGCTGACAGGAGAGCGCACAGATGAGAGTGAGTCACGGGCTGTGGATTTTAAAATAGAGGTGAGACTGCGTCGGGATGACAAGCAGCATATGTAAATGATGCTAAAACCAACTGTGGCTGCAGACAAGCGCACACCTGGGATTCTATCAAGATTTTGGTGTTAATTGAAAAAGTTCCATTGAAGAAATAACGGAATTAGAAATGTAGGATGGGGAAAAAGTCCTAGAGAAAGTAGTTAAAAGTTTCAGAAATGGCCGCTGTGTTTAAATAGGCCATATTACGCTATTTTCTGACCTATGTTACAATGTTCATAAGGCAACTCCAGGTATGTTTTGATAAGGAAACAACATTATAACATGGTTTAACGCTGACAAGAGTCAATTTTGTGTAATATAGGACCTTTAAACATATAGATTTTCTTTTTTTTGGTGAACATTATAGCTGCAAGAATGGAGCAAGGCCTTGGCGACGTAACTCAAGCTAAGATTTCTGCTTGATATGACTTACTGCTATTATTAAAGATCCACTATATAACCTTTCTGTTAGATTGTACGCTACATGCTTGTCTTCATGGAGATGTTATGGCATTATCTGAAATGTTCCATATTCATCCATTAAACTTATGCATGTAGCATTTGTTCAATTACAGGATTTTTAACTGCACAAAAATACGCTGAAATATTTCACAGATGGTGACGTCAGCATCCTATTTACAGATGTATTTAATGTCATACTGTGGAACATCTAGGGATATGTAAATGATGCTAAAAAAACACGATGAAAAGGCAGACGATAGCAGACAAGCGAACACCAGGGATTTCTATCAAGATTCTGCTGCTAATTAAAAAGGTTCCATTGAGGGAGTTAGAAATACAGAGTGGAAAGAACATGAAAATCTAGGGTGGGAAAAGTCCCAGAGAAAGTTGTTAAAAGTTTCAGAAATGGTTTGCGCGCCAATGAGAACAGACACACATCAAAAGATTTACAAAAGGAGAGGAAATATTAGAAATTTTTTGTGTCTTTTGGAGTTTTTGTCTGGATGATGTACCAAAGCAAAGGACAAAACTAGGGCTAAACATAAAGAGCAGTAATTTATTTCATTTATTGATCAAATATTTCCAATACCTCTAGATCAGTTTTTAATTAAATATTGGGTAATGCACATTTTTTTAAACTAATTTAGAAGTTCCAGTCACCAACATACTGTAGTTTATATTATGGCAAAGAAATCCCTGTTTGATATAAGAATGTAATGTAACTATGATCTAATAATTGAACTGAAAACCAAATAAAAGGTCAAAAAAGTTCCACAAAATGGTTTCTTGGGAGCTTTAAGACATGTTTGAGTAACCCTTTATTCTTTAGTTTTTAGTCTGTCTACATCTCCAAAGCTCAAAATGCTCTGTTCCACCTTGTGACATCATGGATTTACGCATTACCGAGATGCGTAAATCCAGTGCTGAAGTCGCAAAAAATGATTCTAGAAAAGGAGCACTTCCTGTATTACCACATGACATCACAAAGTGGAACAGTGTTGGAGAAAAAAGGTTTGTGTGAATGAAAAAAAAACTCCAGGTATGTTTTTGATTATAACAGATCAGAAATTAACGTCATATAGCTAAACTAAACTAAAAAAAACGCATAAAGACTTCTATTTCGTACTAACAGCTCCAGTTAGTCCATTAGTTCAGTTTGCTCTCCAGGCTGTCCACTATTAGTTGGTGTTTTATCCTCCACACAGTGACGACAGCCTGCACACGGGACCTGAGAATAAACCAAAAATCAATGTCTCAAATAACCTCCATTTTTCATCCTTTTCTCTGCCACAGATTTGGCAGCAGAGTTCAGGCTGTTAAAAGGCAAGTCATAACTCACAGCACTTCAGCAACTTTCACAATGTATTTCCACTCAGTGCCCGATACAAAAGCTTGTAAGTTATATCATGACATTTAAGGTATGGAAATTGCCCATATCTTAGTCATCATTGATTAATTTGTCCACATGAGCGTAAGATTTACTATAGTGGAACTCAGGACACCATAACTTGTGTGGTCAATGTAATGTGCATCCTTGACTTATTGAAAAAGTAGTCGCAGTAGATACAAAGTAGGTTGTAAAATGTATCAGATATTGGCACAGATACTGCAAAATTAGCTGGATCAGATATGGGCTTCCAAATATCAGTTTAGTCAATATCCTGGCAGTAATTAGACTATTTACTAGACAAAATTTCCAATGGATGAGACGAGATACGAGATTGGGTCCACAAGAACGAGACAAGATGCGATTTGCACATAATTCCTAATATATTTCATGGTTCAGTTTCCAATTTTGGCCTCACAATTTTGTAATTTATTTCATTTCATAATTTTGTTTAGATTCTATTGCTTTTTGGAACTGTAAGAGATGTAACTCACCAACATGTAACCCTTTTTTCCATATTTTTTCTCTTGAGTGCATGATCATGCGGCATCTTGTACCATCCCTTCTATTCATGGGTCACGGTTGGTACAGAAAGTCTCATAATGTTTAAGTTTGTAAGTAAGTTGTTTTGTTGTTACTTGAGAGATAAATAACAGCTACATAACACATTTGGGTCAGTTTTGTCTTATTTTGTTCATAGGATTGATATATAGATATACTTTTCACCACTGCACTGATCTTGGTTCATATCAAATATTGGCAGATATTTTATTCTAATCTATAGTATCAAAATCAGTATCGGAATTGAAAAAGCTGGATTTAAAACTGGCTTTGTAGTCTGTATAGAACTTCTTTGCATTGGCAGCTCCGCACAAAATAATACAACCCGAATGGAGATGGCGGCGCCCACGGCTATTTCTGAAATAAGATAAATTGGCAACAGCCTAATGATTGCAAGACAAGAGCAATGCCTTAGTGAAGGCCTGTGATTGCAATTTATTACTTCAGTTCTAAACACTCAGGAGAATGTTAACTGCACCTTCTACAATCCCACATTAAACTTCAAAGGTATTACATGGGGGTGTGTTGATATCCAAGTCTATGATATGATATGATATCGTCACGATATGAACCTCATGGTATGATATTTATTGCGATATTGTGGGAAACCTCACGATATGGTGCTATATTATACATAATAGAGACTGACTTTATAAAATGCTTTGACCAGAAATTTTGTACATTTATTGTCATATTTATCAGTGACATTTTGAGCAGCTTTATGAAGCTGAAGTGCAAAATTCAAGCAACAACTAAACATTAGGGATGTAATGATATCCAAATCTCTTGGTACGATATTTTCTCAATATGCATCTCACGGTATGATATTTATTCCAAAATTTTGTGGAGGCTTATAAAATTGTGAACATTGCTACTTTTTACTAAAATGTGCCATGATAAGCCTTTGTTACTGTTATAATACAAACATAAGATTTAAAAGTGCTTAATAACAGTTATTTTTTCACGTAGTCTGCACTGAAATAGCAAAGGATCATGGTCTATGTAGTTCCCCCAACAGTGAATTTCAGCAAAGGGACTTGTGAGTTGATATACTGTGATGGCCATGATATTATTGTAAGACTTTTAACAATACGATATCACGATATTTCTGTAGTATTACAACTTCCCTGCTATATTAAAATAATTGTATTACTTTAAAGGTGCACTATGTAGCTTTATGTCTCCAGCTTGTCTTCACCGAGATCGTTTTGCGGAATTTTGTGAAACTTTCCAGTCAAAACAACATCTCCACGGTGAATAGAAAGTTTCAGACCCACTTTAACTGTTTACCTTTATCACTAACCCTCCTCTGCTGCCTTCATTCATGTGTGTCTCATTTCTATCTGACAAACACCAGTCCACTGTTGATTCTGGCTCGGCCACCTGTCACACCACAAACAACACCAAGCCCCTCCCTGTTGTCAAGGCAACAGCTGCATCTACTTCCTGTTCGAGTAGCCCCATATGCTCCTGCCACGACCATGTGTAGAGCGATATAGCAATTAGGACCAAAATAACATCCCCGTTAGCGTAATAGCAAAGGCAATGGGGATTTCAGAATGCAAAGTTGAGCTAGTGTTCACAAAAGTATTCATAGATATTCATAGCTTGACATAAAATTATATACCAGTAGTAAAAGAAAAAACATATGGCACAGATCAGGAGCATTATATACTAGTAGTATTTACATTTCTCAGTACCAATAATCTCTATTCACGGCTATGTCACAATACAATACCATAATGATAATAAAAACACTCTTCCTTTAGACAAAATAATGTGCTTTTCAACACTGAATCATAGTACTTTCTTTAATATTACCTTGTCTTGCCTGATATCTGTATAATCCCTCAGTCCCAGTAGGTTCCAGTGGTCCATGGGCGTGTACTAGTCTATGTGCTCTTATACCTGTTCTGATACAGCTCAGGAAACGTTCATTTCTGTCCAGTGAATGTGACTTTTATAATACTGATATACCTGCTCCAATTAGTATCTAGTTTCGATATTTGTTTTAGTACCAATAAGTATCTGATTTCCGGTACTTTTGCCAACCCTATTACCAAAACGTGCGCATACGAAACAGAACACAACTAAAACCAACATTACAACACTCAAAATATCACTTTTGCATAATATAAAACAATTCATTAACTTTTTGTAGCATCGTAAAATTGGATGAAAGTGACATTTAGTTGACAATTTTAGTCAAAAGTGTTGATTACGACCTCAAATTGCATGTGGGAAAAACACAAAATGTGATACTTCTCTTAATCTGGTGTCTTGATTTAAGTGTTGTGTTGCCTGATGAGAATAACATTAACAGAAGCAATCGTCCTCCCACGAGTCTGAGTCATGAACACAACTCCAAAATAGTAAATATGAATCATTACACAACTGACTCGTTTTAATTGCAATATGTTTGAATATTTAATTCCAAAGCAAGGCAAACTATATCACAGTGTGTCATTGTAATTTGCATTCTTTTAAATGATCAATATATGGTTGGATCAGTAAGGGCATCTGGCATAAATATGTGAAATCAAAACGTGTATCAGATTAGTGTGGAGTTTAGCATGGCCTGATTACATTTAGCCTTTAGCCGTCTTCTTTACTATAACAGTGTTTCCCAATCAGTGGTAGGGGAAAGTTATGATTTGTAGGAATGTGAGACAAAGGGGGGATTCATCAGACAAAAACAAGTCATTTGGGGCTGGCTGAGCTCAACATCTGGGGTCCTGACACTTTACCCCAGCGGCATTAAAAGTGGGTTAAACGCAGGGGAAAAATCCCTACATAAACGAAATGTGAAATGTTAAGATGATATACTCCAAATAACTACTAAAATACATAATACATACATAATAAATTACACTATGCACTTTTAGCCTATAAAGTGATTAGAAGAGGCAATTAGGTAATAAGAGTGCCTTATTAGCATTGTGAGTGTGAGTCGAGTTATTTTATTTGAACAAGGACATGTGTAAACACATTAATCTCATAAAACAAGAAATACTTCACACCAGATTTAGCTAAAACTCATTTCCATCTGCAGTCCTCAGGCAGATTAACAAACAATATCAAACAGTGTGATCATTTGCATATTTTAAATTGCAGTACTCATCGAAAAATCAAGTCCGCTGGCTTTAGCGTGTGAAAAGTGTGGTGCCCAATGGGAGAATTTTTCCCTATTTTTACAAAATTATTGAAAATTAAAATGAATGAAGTCATTAAAAATTAATTAATGAATCATTGCATTTATATAGCGCCATCAAAACACTCCAAGTGCTTCACAGTTCATTGTGCATTTGCTCCACACTCTATTGTACTATTGTACATTGTACTATTGTGCACTATTGTAGCCACAACTGTCCTAGGGCAGAATAATGGAAGCGAGGCTGCCAAACTGCACCACCAACACTCTAGCAAACTCCATTTTTTTCCTAGGCAATGTGGGTGAAGTGTCTTGCCTAATGACACAACAACAACTTGTTGCATCTAGTTATCCAGTGATCTCCCGTCCAAGTACTGCCCAGGTCTGGCTTTGCAGAGCTTCTGAGATCTGATGGGATCAGGATGAAAAAAAAAACATTAGCATCATCCCCAAATACAACTTTGAGATCGTAAATGCAAATGGGAAACTAATATAAAATGGTTTAAAGCTCTGACAAGTCAATTTTGCATAACAGGTCTGCTTTAAATGCATCTGAATATACATCCATTTCCAATCAAACCATGCATTCTCCCTTTTTTCATTTAAAAAATAAAATAAAAAAGTCCGCCTATGCTCCCAGGCTCTGCCTAATGTATCCGCAACTCTTCATCAATTTTAAGTTAACAAACCCCACAGTGGACTAAAATATAAAAAACATCACTGACAACAAACAGCTCAGTGAAGCTGATGTAGAGCAGGTGAGAGATAGGCAATGGCCTTTTATCTATGAGTCACTGTTTTGGCCATTCAAAATATAGAAAGGTTTGAATCGTCACTTGCCAAGGATGTAAACTATGACGACTCATCTTTGTAACCAGAACTAAACCAGGTCTAACCAGAAAAAAAGACCTATTTTTCCCCACAGATACGCCTGTAGTCTAGTGTTATGCACTATGTATCTAGTATATGCTTGAAGATGCAGTTCGTAACTTTTTGTTTGGAGGTCTATCACCTGCTTGTTTCCATGGATATGTCACTGCTCTGCTTAGAATGTCCCACAGTATGACTTTAAACAGCTCTACCTTATATTTTCTCAATAACAACAGCTCAAAAACACCTTGAAAAACAGACATTCTGACCTATAACTTGGTCTGATTTGGTCTCCATGAAGATAGAAAGGTTTAATATCGTACGGCGAAACATTCCAGACAAAGCAATAACATCTTCCTGGAGAGAAAGTTACACAGTGTGCCATTAATATCTCCCCCATCCACTTTCACACTGTTTAACAAACCCGAGAATGGACTTAAATATAAAAAACTACAATGACGACAAAGAACTTAGTGAAGCTGCGATGTAGAGCATGCGAGGGGTAGGTGATGGCCTTGTATCTATGACTCACTCCCGATGAATCACTGTCAACAAACTAAGTGAAAATACTGTGGACAAAAGATAGACATGTGCAGTCAATAGCAAAGGACCCTTAATCAATAACCTCTATCTATTTCTATCGCTAAAGACGTACGCCTTTCTCATCCGCTAATGTCAACGCTGGTGTCTCTAATTTAGTTGCTTGCTTCACTTCACATACTGTTCAAAATAGCTATGTGTCACCTGACGTCAAAGCTGCGTTCTGATTGGCCGACGAGGCAGAGTCCCTTCGCCAGTGTCATAGTAACCAACTCGGCCGGCTTATTACAAGGCAAGCCATGCGACGAGGGGAAGGCAGAAATCTAACGAGACAATATGGGGATCGATAGTGCATGAAATACTCTGTGGATAGTTAGCAAAGGGAAATAGTGTTTAGTGTTTGATCAATGCCTTTATTTGTTTCAGTGTCAAATGGATAAGAAAAGTGTTATTATAGGCTGAGGCGATGTGGGGTTTTAAAGGTCATATATGACACGAGATGGACTCTTGTGAGCTTTAAGCCATGTTATAATGTTGTGACGTCATCAAAAACATGCCTGGAGTTACTTTGAGTGACCCTTTTATTATTAGCCTACCTCTCAAAAGTTCAAAATGCTCTGTTCTACCTTGTGATGTCACAAAGAGGGCGGTTTCTAGTTAACAGCTCCGTCCAGGGCTGAAGTTATCCTAATGATTCTAGTGAAGATGTGTGGATTTTAAAAACACGGTGGAGAACTTCTTATATTACTACATGACATCACAGGCTGGAGTGTTTTCTGTTTGAGAGAAGAACTCAACTGTGTTTAAACTTGTGCGAATGAAACAGAATAAAACTACCGGTAACTATGTTTTTGATGAAAAATAAGAAATTACAGTGCTTAACAAATTTATTATACCAAATGTCATAAAAACAACTTCAACTCATAGTACCGTATATATCAAGAACTTGTTTCAAATGAACAATTTTATTGTTATTCATTAAGAAAATAACCAACTGGAAGGGCAAAATAGTCATATATATATAACTAAATCATGTGTTAAGTGGGACTAAACCAGCATTAAACCAGGTCTAAACTATATCTTGACGGTCTCGAGTAGAACTAAATAGCGACTAGATGTAAACCCGGAGTGAACTTAATAAATTCAGATTCCTAATATGGCCTCGATGAGCTTCATTTGACTGGAGCTGAACGCTGTGAGTGACCTTGGACCACTTCTTTATAAAATCTATGGGAAAAAGTTACATAGTGCAGCTTTATTTTAAAATCTTGACTGAATAGCCAGTGAACAAACTGGAGCCTAAACCAGGTGAATAAATAGGAGCTGAACCAGTAACAAACAAAAAGTATTGACTAAACCATGCAGGAAAAAATAAGCAGCGTTCGAACAAGTTAGAATCTAAGAATAATTTAATTTCACTAAAACAAAATGTGCGAATCACAAGTTAGACAATTATCTCCAAACACTCGGTAGGTGTGAGACATAAGGCCTGAGAAGGACTGAAAATAGTGACCGCTTTTGTTCACACGTGAAACTGTTAAAGCCATGATAGAGAGAAGACTAAACCAGAACTGAACCAGGACTGAACAGGGACTGAACAAGGACTGAACCAGGACTGAACCAGGACTTAACCAGGACTGAACCAGGACTGAACAAGGACTGAACCAGGACTAAATAAAGACTGAACCAGGACTGAAAAAGGACTGAACCAGGAATGAACAAAGACTGAACCAGAACTGAACCAGGATTGAACCAGGACTGAACCAGGACTGAACTAGGACTGAACAAGGACTGAACAAGGACTGAACAAGGACTGAACCAGGACTGAACCCGGACTGAACCAGGACTGAACAAGGACTGAACCAGGAGTGAACCAGGACTGAAACCAGGACTCAACCAGGACTACACCAAAACTAGACCAGGGCTGGACCATGACTTAAACAGGAAAAGACCAGGACTAAAACCAACAGTAGACCAGGGCTAAACCAGAACTAAACTGACACTGAACCAGGACTGAACCAGCACTAGACCGGGACTGAACCAGAACTAGACCAGGACTAAACAAGGACTAAACAAGGACTAAACCAGGACTAGACCAGGACTAAACCTGGACTCAACTAGGAATAAACCAGGATTAAACTAGGACTGAACCAGGACTGGAAAGGACTGAACTAGGACTCAACCAGGACTAGACCACGCCCAGACCTGGAGTAAACCAGGACTCAATCAGAACTTGACCAGGACTAGACTTGGAAAAAACCATGACTGAACCAGGACTAAACCAGGACTGAAACAAGACTAGACCAGGACTGGACCAGGACCAAACCAGGACTAAACCAGAACGAAACAAGGATCTATCTTCTGCAATCTTCTATCTTAATGTTAAAACAGCAAAAGATAAACAAAATGTGGATGTTTTCCAAGCCACAGCCTGCAGCAAGGATGCTAACATGGTTTGTGCTGGCGTACTGGCTTTTGTAAACGGTTGTCAAGAGGAACAAAGGAAACTGGGAAAAAAATGAGTGGATGGATACAGATAAATAAATTGAGTAGCTGTGCCCAGAAACAGACTTTAAAAATCATAAACAATAAGGTCCTGCACCCATTTTCCCCCATATCTTTAAGCTAAAAATGTCTTACCCCAGATATATTGTATAAGTAGCTCGTAAGGTAAAAATATGTCTAATTAGAAAGTGTTTTATTGTCAGATAATCAGGAAGTTCAAGTTATCATGCTAGTTGTTACCGGTCTTTGAAAAGCTCTTATACATTCATCATAATGAATAATTACAATGCCTGGAATGTAAAAGGAAAGAGAGGAATAACTTTGGACCAGTGAAAACTGTTTAAAATTAACTTGTTTCTTCAAGTATGTAATTATACACAATTTGATAACATATCGATATAGTTTTCTAGCAGTTGTGTGGCGTAGATTGTCAAAATGGTTGGGCATCCGGCATAAAGTAAATATGGTAGATTCATTTTATAATATATTAGAATTAGATACAAATCGCAAAGACTACAATAAGATAATAGATGTCCCCTGCAGCAAAGAACAAAATATCTTTTATAGAAATATATTTAAAATATATAATTTTATAGGCAATATTTGTTGTACCTTTTTTCTACAAACAATTTCTGAAATACATGCAATACATGAAATACATACAATCAAATACTGCTGCCCTGGAGTCGTTTACACCGTGTACCATGAACAGAATCCTACTTTTTAAAGGTTCTGTATCAGTGTTTCTGACACTTTTTTTCTGGGGACCCATATTTTTAAAGTCACACGTCTTTGCAACATTCAGTTGAACCAGCAAGATTGGAATAAAATAGTCAATACATGCAGATCGTGATAAGGAAATCCCCTAAAAAATCTCTTCCAACCCACCTGAGGGTCCAGTCTTTGGCAAACAAAGTTCTATATGATGAAAAAATGATGACTATATAATGACTACAAAATTGTGAGCTATTAGCGATAACAGAACGTTGCGACCTTTTCAAAAACATACGTGGAGTTGTGTTTTGTTTCATTAATTTATTCATGAGTAATCCTTTATTATTACTTTGTCTACATCTCCAAAATTCAAAATAATCTGCTCCACCTTGTGATGTCATGGTAGTTTTCTAGTTAACTGCTAGCTCCGCACAAGGGAAATTTTCTGAGCACAGTAGTTAGAGAGTAAAATATAAAAAGCAATTATAAATTCTGAATTAAGTTGCAAAAAAGATAGCAAGAGATGGGTGTCAAATCAGATAAGAAATAATTATATAAATGTATATAAATATACACATCAAAATAAAATAAAAAGAGAACAAAGAGGGAAAAAAGTCTTAAGTTTAGCATTTACCTTTAGTTCAGTAGGGATGGGCAATTCCAGGGCTGAAATTATCCAAACCATTCTAATGAAAATGTATAGAGAAAAACTCTAAACATGCAGAGTTTTTGTGTTTAACATGTGTGAATCCAACAAAACACAACTCTATATTTGTGAAGAGGAAACAAAATTATAACATAGATCATAAAACAGCATAAAATGGGCTCTTTAAACGCATATTTCAAATTGAATCAAACAGTATTTCTATCTCATCGCATTCACATCACGACCCCAAATGCGGAAACTAGAGAAAAAACAAGTCCGTTCCTCTCCATAACAAAACAATGACAGGTTTATTGACTCAAACTACATGTTCAATTCGTGGAAATGCTCACGTCCCCTTTATTTTGTGTCAGAGGAGTCAGTGTCATGGCAACTGGAGCCAGAAGAGGATGAGTCAGAGGCGAAAAAAAAGACGCACCAGAAATGACCAATTTTTACAAAGAATGGGAACTCCAATAGAGACACTACAGGAGGGACTCACTGCGAAGAACGCAAACGAAAGTGAGAAAATATGGTTAACGAGGCGGGTGGGTGAAATGAAGCATGAGGAATTATTAGCGATTTGGAAAAAGGACAACATGAAAGAAGACACAATAGAAAAAGTTGTAATTGTTAATTGCTAATGACGTAAATTAAGATAACTCATTTTCACAACCAGGACTAAAGCAAGCCTAAACTAAAACTAAAGACCTATTTCGTCCATAGATATGCCATTTGCCTATATTCTGGTGTATATTAAAGCACTGTGTAATTAGTTTTATTGAGATATTAGCCTATTGCTTTGCCTGTGATGTTGCATACTATGGCATTAAACCATTCTATCTAATCTAATCAGAATGCACTATTAAATAAGATAAAATAAGATAAGATAAGATTTGCCTTTATTAGTCCCACAGTGGGGAAATTTCAGTGTTGCAACGCACAGTTCAAGAACAGCAGGAAAATGGTAACATGCAATAAAACAAGATATAAATAATGGCTTAAAAATAATTTAAGAATAGAAAAATAATAATAAATAGACTCTATGATGTACAATAAAAGTAACAGTGCAGCATATGAACAGAATAAATCTCAGTAAAGTGACTTCAGTATATTATAATGTTATTTACAGTAATATGACTATGTTTATGTGCAGCAGCATTAGACAGGATAAATATCAGTAGAGTGACTTAAGTGAATTGTATCAGAGATGTTCAGTGTATCCAAAATATCCAATGTATCCAAAAACAAAACCTCACTCATACTACTAATAATAACACAATATATTTTTAAATGGTGATACTAGTGTTGTCATGAAAGTCTAAAATTTGATTCAAAACTAAGGAATAGACTTGATACTCAATACCAATTCTGATATAATGATAATTAAAAACACTGTGATTTTCAATATTAAATGATAGTACTTTCTTTTATGTTACCATGTGGTCTTATATCTGTAATCCCTCAATCATCCAGGAAGGTCCAGGGCCGTGTCCTAGTAGACCGGTCCAACCTTTTTTTGTGCCAAGGACCGATTTAATGTCAGACAATATTTTCATGGACAGGCCGCTCAAAACGAAACAGAGGACGAGGGTCTTTGTGCTTTTATATTTACACAGCTCAAGATCACCCTAAAGCAATTCAGGAAAGGCTCATTTCTGTCCTGTGAATCTGTTTTAGTATCAATACTTGCTCAAACGAATATCTAGTATCGGTTAGTGTTTGATTGTCACACATTATATCAAAACTGGGAGTAAAATGGGACTAAATCTGGAACTAAACCTTGACTAGACCAGCACTAAACAAGGACATATAACATATAACAGAAACAAACCCAACTCTATATCAAAAACAGGACCCCAGCACAAATAACGCAACATTTTTCTTACATAAATTCATACACTGGAGAATTGGGACTGAACTGTCAAGTTTTGGGTTGGTGGGCAAATTATCTATACCAAGTGATCTATAATTGTGCCATAGATACTCAATAACTGTGTGAGTTCTGGCCAGTCCCACTTCACCACAGATCTGGGCGGACCAATGGAAGTTTAGATCCCAATCTGCGTCTTCTGCTATCTCCAAATCATGATCATCTAAACGGGCCAAAGTGTGTGGAGTATCTGCCAAATCTTGATCTGATATAATTTGAAACATGGAGATAAAAAGATGAAAACATTAAATACCTAAAATAAATATGGATGTACTAAGTAAGCTCTCTGCTATAGACATTTTGCCACCTGGTTGTCTTCATGTTAAACTGTCCCAGAGTATGGCATTAAATATACAGTATCTCCACGGAGAAAAGGAGGCAACCCTGCTCATAGTAAGAATACATGTTTTTCAAGGGATTTCTTTCACAATTAAAACCTGTGATTGAATAAATGCCATACTGTGGAACATTCCAGGCAAAGTAATAACATTTACATTGCACCTGTGTGTCAAGTGGTGGATCCTCGGCTAGGGAAAGTTACATAATACTCCTTTAATTAAGTAAACTTTGGTCCAATTGAACTGGGAACATTGTTCATATAAGCTTTAGAGACTAGTAGAGAATATAATAATACAATAAAATATAATATTAAAGTTTTAGAAAGGGCCAGTGTATAAAAAAGGTGTCCTCAGATCTTCCACCTTTGATAATTTCACAGAAGGAACTGAAGCGATCAATAATTCAAACTGGAATTAGATTAGACTGACTTTGCTTGTGTCTGAGAATATGGACGACTGCACTTTAAGTAGAGAGACCTGTGTTGTTTTTTACTATTTACAAAGAGGAGAGAACAGACAGAGACAAATGGGACTCTTTAAATAAGTAAACAAAACATGGGGTGTTATTGCATTGTAATTTGATCTTAACAAGGGTAATGTTTTCTGGGCCAAAAACACTAAGTAAGTGGGGCATAAGTCATAGGTTATAGTTAAGGATTCAACCACCATATAACAAATCAAAACTAGTTGCCTATCACGATAATACTTGACGTAAAAAAATGTCAGTTTCAAAATTAATTGAGAAATATAGTGCATAAAGAGGAAAATTTTAAAGTAAATTTAAAAAACAAACAAAACTGACTTAAAATAAACTGCAGCATGGTTTTCCATCAAATTTGTAATAAAGCAGAGCAAATTTTAATGGCCACAATTACGCTTGCCAACTTTACTTAATTACATAATTACACGCAACCACATCAGCATTGGTTCTAAACTGGGACTAAACCTAAACTAGACCAGGACTAGAACAGAACCAAACCAAGTCTGCATTAAAATCAAACCAGGACCAAACCAGGACAAGTGAATGCATCCTAAATTAATATATTCAAATGTATGATCCGTTAACTTAATAATAGGATTATTTTTGATGTTTAGCGTTTATTTTTGAGGCCTTGTATCATTCATCCAAGGCCTCAACCAGGGGAGCTCGCATGACCAAAAACCCCCACGTAGAGCCCCCTTTCCTGGGCCAGGCAGTGCACATAGCGGTGAAGACAACCAGTGGGACTGCTAGTCTAATTAAAAACACAGCGCCTTTGCCTAGCAGCTGTGGCCCGGCCCAAAATGGACTGGCAGTTTGAAATCCACTTTACAAGAAGGGGGGAAGGAGAGGGGCTGCTAGCTATGGTGCACTTTAGCTATCAGCAACAACTTAAAATCCTTGCATTGCACATCGAAACTACAACGAAATCTTCATATAAGTTCATAAAGAAGTATTTAAAGTTTTCTTACCACAACGGGCCGCTGAAGCCTGTCATTCCTGTCCATAGTTAGTTTGCCCCTCTCCAATCCACCGCAAACCAAGCGGCAGACTTAGACTTAACTATAATGTGTAGTAGTTGTGTAGTAGTCCCAGTAGCATTTGTGTGTATGTAGAAAGCCTGAGAGAAGAAGTAGCTCTAACCTCCCATACGCACTCTCAGGACGGGGGGAACGCGAACCCAGTCAGGAGGGAGGTAGAAAGAGAGGGAGAGGGGGGCTCGGGTTGCAAGACTTGTGCTACATTTGCAAACTGGGCAAATATATTTAGCCTTGGACGGGACAGAGAGAGAGAGGGGCAACTAGGAGGTTTGGTATCTGTCAGATATTCAAAGCCCTCCAGACTGACGTGAGAGACGGGGCCCGAAAGGATAAGGGGAAGTGGCCATACTAGACCCAGCCAATCTACTGTTATGATGTTACTAACAGCAAAGGCACTGTGTAGGAGTCGTGTGTCTGGGAATAGTTATTAGACAGTGCTTGTGCTTAATTTGTGAATCATTACCGTCTTGAGAACTTCTGGCTTCGTGTGAATGGTTCAGGAACAGCTCAAAATAGTCTCCTCATCAAACAAGCTGTAATGGTCTAAGAAGGTTTTAGGCATAAGCTCAAGAAATATTTTCCAGATAATTTATTCCAAAAACAATATGCCTGTGTAATGTTTTTTGGCATTATCTCGGCTTCAGTACATTAAAGTTATGCTAAATTAAGAGCTTTTGTATATGTTATAATGGTCGCCCTCTTCATTAACTCGCTAATCTCGATGATCCTGCATTTGAGGTGCTATTGCTGGAAAATTGCTGTTTTGATCTGCCATCCCATACACACCCACTGCACTGTACATACTTAGGTCTTCCTTTGAAATTTGTTGAAATTTGTTCATACTGACTGAAAAAAAAAATTGAAAAAAAAAAAAAAAAAAAAGGTTTACTAAATGTGTCAAACTGTGCAAAACGTTCTTGCCCAAACTATAGCTTCCCTTGATCTTAAATGTCAAAAGTGAGCGTGTATATATTGAATTTTTAGGTTATAAGTGCACATTTGAAACCACACCAATCATCTAAAATTATTTAATAAAAGAAACAAGTCTGCTGCCTTCCGGTTTAGAAAACTGTGGTGCCCAATGGGAGCTGAAAACTTCGGCATAAACGTCATCCCAACAAAGAGCTGCAAAGGTGTCGGCAGCTCATATGGATAGCGGCATATCACACTAGCAAGTAGCAGATTTTAAAAATATTTGTACCAAGATGACTAGGCAATGTCACAAAATCCTACGCGTATCACCATTTAAAAAAATAAAACTGGAGAAAGTAAGTACAGAGCAGTGGGCGTATGCTGGTGCTGGTGATCGCGGGGGTTGACTGGCGATATGGCGTTTTGAAAATAAGCCATTAAAGATTGGTTGTTATAACTTCAAGACAGTAAATGAGAACTATAACATGTTTAAAAGCACTGAAAAGTTGATTTTGCTGAACAGGCCTGCTTTAATGTGGTTTACTCTTTGTGTACTTCAAAGTACAAGAGTGAATATCGCTAAACTGGTGAGTATGTACTTGTGTTTTTATGTCATGTTAGTTCTAGAAATGACATGCATAAAGGTCAGTTAATAAACCAAACACCAAAGAAGTGTGATGGTCAAAGCATTTCTTCAAAATTAAAGTAAAAAGATCTATCATAAATGTGCTCCTTGATCTACAAACGCACACAGAAATTATAAAAAGGGCAAAAAATACGTGTGGTGTCACAGGTTTGACCGAACAGCTGTTGTCACGTCCACTAGAGGGCGCCCTGTCACAGAGTGGTAGTGGGGTATGTGCTCTCATGACAGAGGAGTCAGCTGCAGAGCTCCCAGCAGACACAGGCCTCCGCTGGGCTTCATATGTCAGAGCTGAAGGGGGCGGATGGGTCTAACAGAACCAAACCAAAAGAGATGCAGCAAAGAGGGGAAAGAAAACATATAAGAATACAAGATCTTAGAAGTTTTCACCCCCTTTTTTATTTTAAGTTACAAATACATTCATATAATTATCCCTTATTTGACTTGAAACCTGTCTCTTGCTATCTTATTTTAGAATGTATTACTGCTATTTATATTTTTACTCTCTTTTTTAATATATTGTGATGTGCGAGCTACTGTGCAGCCAAAAAAATGTAATTCCCTTGTGGATAAATAAAGTTTGTCTAAGTCTAAGACATCAACCATATATGAAACAATAAGAAAATATAAAAAAATACAAGAATACAAGACTTCGTTCATATCTAAAACAAAAAAACCCAACAAAAATATGAGTAGACCTTTAGATAAATAAATATCTGAACCTGAATATTGACTTGTTGGGTCTTCTTCACAACTTTATATTTGAAGGCTTGAAAAACCTGGGACTAAACCGTGTAAAAATTAATGGTGGGCATAGATTAATTTTAAAAAAAAACCTAGATTAATCTCATCGCAATTTTAATTAATCTAGATTAATCCAGATTAACGCTGTTGGGTCGGCAGCTAGTGGCAATCAACGGTTAGTTAGCTTGTCTGATAGAGCTGCGCTGACGGGCTCGCCTCGGTGTCACTCAAACAAAGAAGTTTGACGGCGACTCTTCCCCGGTGTTTCAGTGCTTGACCCGGCATCAGTATTTGTTAAGTGATGCTTTGTGTTTAGGTGGTACTTGAGACTGGTAGAACTCCTACAGTAAAATAATTCCACATTGCATAAAGTGCAAACAACCTTAGACTTGTCGATGTCTCCATTGGGAAGCTTTATAAAAATGAATTTTCCCTGATGCGAACCCAGCGGATTGTTGGCGTGTGGCATTTGTTGTGTATTTCACAGTAGCTACATGTTCGAAAACTCGTTGCCCCCTACAGTGCAATTCAGCGAGGTATACGTCAGCGCTAAAGGTGAAAGTCATCATAGTTCGCCTAATATAGACCCAGCTCCCCGCCCAACTTTGAGAATAGATTAACAGCGATATTTTTTATGTCACCCGATAATAGTCCCACATTATCGCAGCACGTTAACGCCGATAATGACCCACCACTAATAAAACCTAACTAGTTGCTGTGGGAAATATGGGATCCAGATGCTTTCGATTTGATCACAGTTCATGTTTCCTTTTAATGTTTTGGTGTTTAACAAGAAAACAGAACTTCTTCTGTTTGGTTAAATCCACCTGTCACTCACTCAACCATGATGGAGGAGCCAATAGGAGGAGGGGATGGGGATAAGTGTCTGTTTTTGACCAGAGAGCTGTGATAAACAAAGAAGACCAGCCCTAGTTGCCATATGATTTGCCTCTCTGGTGCCCGGAGATTGGCAATAGTGAGTATGGAGTGAATGAATAACACAAATGTAAAGCTGGTGTCTTGAAAGGTGCGAGTCAAATCAAATACATTATCATTTTTATACATTCTGTGTTTACTACCAAACCTGGGAATATACCTGGCGAGACAAAAACATCATGGCAGATCCTCCATTAGAAAAATTTACATAGTCCATCTTAATGTTGTCACAATACTAAAATTTCAAACTCAATTTTGAAACTGAGGAAAAGGCTCGATACCAATTTTAATACCACAATGATGAAAATACACATTTAGAAACCACAATAGCATGACATTTTAACAGTGCTTTCTTTAAGTTAGCAAGTTGTCCTGTATTGGTGTTGATAAAGTTACTCAAAAACTATTCAAGAAAGGTCAGATTTTTCATGTTTATGCATCTATACTAGATCTGTTTTGGATACTGTTTGATTTTCCATACTTTTTGCATTCCTAATATTTGCCTCAACTGGGTAAAAATGTTCAAACTAAGCAGTCTAAAAATTAATTGCTTCTTTTTTGATTCTGTTCAGACAAATCTGGATAATTAAACACTGTTGGTAAACCTCTCCTAGCCTGTGCTGTCTGATGATAATACTACTCTTTAATTTGCAGGGGAAGCTGTGTTTTGTCTCTTTGAAGGACTGAGGCTGAGTGCTCCTTCATGCTCTGATGTGGGGCACAGCTGTGACATGGCGGTCATCATTGCACTTCATGTGAATTATCGGATGTAACACGCACAAGACTGACCTCATTCTCCCCACGCAGTTTACAGCCAATAATTATGACAACAATGTGTTGTTTCACTTTCCTGTTTAATGTGCTGAACTCGGTTTTTCAATACCACGTCTTGTTTGGAAAATTCAACTGGATGTACATTTCTTTTGTTTTGTCTTTTTATTGGCTGTTTTAGCATGTGTCATAAAATAGTTTTCTTCTTAACATTGACTAAGATTGTCAAAATGCAATTACTAATTTGATTAAAGGTGCACTATGCAACTTTTCTAGCAAGAGTCCTGCAAATGGAGGTATAGGGAGATTGCTTTCCCTGGAATGTACCGCAGTATGGCATTAAAGTTGCATATTACTTTGTAGGTGTACTGTAGGTGTTTTTTTCTCTCTCTTTTTTATTTTTTACAATAAAACAATACCTTGAAAAATATGTATTCTACTGTAAGCAGCTCACCTCTCCACAAATCAGACCTGTAAACCGCCATGGGGTTTGTCTCCATGGACATAGTTTAATAACATACTGTGCCTGTTTCCATGGTGACAGACCCTCCACCCAGAAAGTTACACAGTGCACCTTTATGAATCAATATTGGGGAAAAAGTCACTTGAAAAAGACAAAATTTTATCTTTGAATAGTTTTAGAATGGTCTTCATATGTAACCAAGACCACAGAGTACCACGTTTTATATGTAATTTTTGTATCTAGGAAACAGTATTGGCATTCGACCGTGGTCCTCATGGTGTCCTGGGGTGGGTGCTCTGGCTGTACGAGGTCCGGGGTCCTTTGCCAAGGGCTCTATGGTCCCTGTACGACCGGAGCAGGAGCTGTGTTCACATTGCCGGCAGTAAGTCAGACCTGTTCCCGGTGCGTGTTGGCCTTCGCCAGGGCTGCCCTTTGTCACCGGTCTTGTTCATAGTGTTTATGGACAGGATTTCTAGGTGCAGTCAGGGGCTGGAGGGGGTCCAGTTTGGGGACCACACGATCTCATCTCTACTGTTTGCGGATGACGTTGTCCTGTTGCCTTCCTCGAACCAGGACCTGCAGCACTGGGGCGGTTTGCAGCCGAGTGTGAAGCAGCTGGGATGAGGATCAGCTCTTCCAAATCTGAGGCCATGGTTCTCGACTGAAAACAGGTGGTTTGCCGTCTCTGGGTGGGTGGAGAGTTCCTGCCTCAAGTGGAGGAGTTTAAGTATCTCGGGGTCTTGTTCACGAGTGAGGGAAGGACGGAGCGTGAGACTGACAGGCGGATCAGTGCAGCAGTCAAAGCAGTCCGTGCTTAGACTGCTGCCCCTGCGACCCGGCCTTGGATAAGCCGAAGAAAATGGATGGATGGAAACAGTATTGGATCTCGAACCTTATTCTTAAATTGAGTTTGAAATTTAAATATCGTGAGAACACTATATACTCCAATTATTTCTGCATGTCTTCCAAATAAGGCTGAATGATTTGTGGAAATATCTTACTTTGATTTTTCTGACAAGCTTTGAGATTGTGATAAGATTTGCGATTGTTTGCCTACACTACATGGTGAGAAGTTTTTATGCAGAATAAGATCTACAGTATTTTCTTGTTGGTATTTGAAATATTGTGCCCTTTTCGTCCATTCAAATTGTGATTTCGATTGTTTTCATTCATCTTTCAGCGTTATTTCAAAGCGATTCCAACTTTTCAAGTAATTATCTCGTAGATATTATCAAATTTAGTTTTTTTTGTAGTTTTTGTAGTTGTAGTTTTTCTCTTGTATTGTTGATAACTGGTAAAATCAATGGTGGAGCTGGAGCAGTGATCTGCCATATTCCCCATGTTCCAGTGTCAGACAGACGCCACATTTCTCCTGTTTGAGATGTCACACCTCCAAAGAAAGAGAAAGAGGGAGGGATGGAGAGAGGGAGGGGGCAGACAAAGATAAAGG
>KN491312.1:460-11108 GCA_000787155.1 Scartelaos histophorus | reverse complement strand
GAGTATGTGTTTTGTATGAATTCAAAATAAAAAAGACTTCAATACCAAGGAAAACACCTGATACTCAGTACGGATTTCAGTACCAATATAACAATACATAACACTATTTTTAGACTATTTTAATACAGTAGGTCTATTTGTATTTGGTCCTATATTTGTTCTGCTAGGTCAAGGCCATTCAAAACTATTCAGAAAAGGTTCATATTTATGAGGTTTAAGCCTGTCACAATAACACATTTTTAAGCACGATATATTGCGGTAATACTGAAACCAAACCATAAAGCAGAATTATCTCCCAAAAGTATTCTATAAGTACAATATTGTTTAAAAATAAAGAATGCAAAACTTAGGTATTTGCAATGAGTTAATGTTTTTTAGTACAAGGAAAAAGTACAACGATAAATACTGATAAAAAATATTGTTTCATCTGTCATGTATTGAACAACAAGTCGATATACCGTATTTTTTGGACTATAAGGTGCATCTAAAATCATTCTAAAAAATCCACAGTGGCCTTATAATCCAGTGGCCTTATGTATGACCTTTGGTTGTGTTTAACCTCCAACCGATTTGATGTTGTCCACATTAGTCTAATAACGTATTAGTGGGCGAGTCAGGAGGAGTAATATGTTGGCGACATATAGGGCGACTGTGCAACATACCGGTAGTTCTGCCGTGTGCTGTACAAGGACCCAAAATGCACCTGTTAAGAGACATGCACCATGCAGATTTCAGGTTTTGTATTTTTGTGTTAAAACTGAACAATGTTGAGAGGGATCCGGGCATGTTTGATGCCCAAATCACCAACTGTTAAACTTGTATTTTTGTGTTAGCTACAACTGAGAGTTATTGTAAATGACCTGAATAAAGTTCGATTTATCTGACACGCGTTTTGTTTCTCTTATTGTGCCTTATAATCCGATGCTCCTTATGTGGAGACAATGACACAACTGACATATTATTTGATACTGTGCCTTATAGTCCAGTGCGCTTTATAGCCCCAAAAATACGGTAATATTTATTGTGACAGTTCTAATTAGGCTACTGTTCTATTTCCCCTTTTATCTAACCATAAACAATGTCAAACAAGCCATCCATGCTAATAGTTTTAGTATTGATATAAGTCTGGTATTGATTTGACAGCAGTAGGTAATATAATGTCTTCTGAAATGTCCATTCTGATGGACTTAACAAACACAGATTGCAATTTATTTAAAATGCCACTGTGCAACTTTTTCCTTCCACTACCTGCTTGTCTCCATGGTGATCCTGCATAAAGCATTGCATATTTTGTGATTCATTACCGTTTAAAACATAACCGTTAATTTGTAGTGTGAGTGGGGTCACCTTTCCACAAACCTGACCTGTAACTTGCCCTAATTGCGTCTCCTGCTTGTCTCCATGGAGATAGAAAAAAATACACAGTGCAGTTTTAAGCAAAATCATTTCCTTTTTAAACAAAGTCTCCTGTCTCCTTGGAGTCTTATAACATTAGAGACCTTGTAGTTTATACCTTTACGGACATCTTTTATTCATTTAGCGGTTTCAGTTTCATATTTTAGTTACCCTCAAATCACAAATCTCATTAGAATAACAGACAGAATAAAAAGTAATTACTGATTTTCCAAATTTGTTCAGCCCTACCACCGCCACGATCACAATCCGCTCAGGCATAATTGAGACTCATGTGTCTAACCTCGTACGACTGGGGAGATTTAGTTCACCTGATGAGGACAGGATGAGAGGAGCCCATGAACCCAAGTACAGCTGCACAGTTCAGTATCGCAATAAAGCATTTTCAGAGCAGCCAGATTATCATTTTGACACAGAAAATGGACAAAACGTGTCACTTTTAAAATCGTCATTTGATTAAACCAAATGAGGACCTGGTCTGCATAAATGACGGTAATAATAATTTAAACTCATTGAAATTCATGAGAAAAAACAAAAAAGCGGGCTGTTTTTAGGGAAGATCCATCAAACTTATCAAATACCATGTCTTTATTTTACATACAAAACGTGTTAACAACTAGGGATACACAGATATGACATTGATCTTGGATATTGGCACTGATATTGAAAATTCGAATGGGACAAGACACAATTTCCAAAAAGCAAGACAAAATATGAAATTGGATCCACAGGAACAAGACAAGATGAGATTTTTACATAATTTCTAATACATAAATTTCATGATTCAGTTTCCAATTTTGATCTCACAGTTTTTAATTTATTTGTTTCCTTCCTTCTAGAACTGCTTTTTGGAACTTCATGTATAAGACGTGTAGCTGCGTTTAACTTTTTGTCTGATCCAAATCTAAACACATGGAAAAAAATCTCACAAGATCATTTGGAAATTTTGTCTCATGAGATCTTGTACCATCCCGAGATATCAGCTTCAAATATATGAATTCAGCCGATATCCCGTTTGGTCTATAAATTGGTGTAATAAAAGGAAAAGGAGTTACTGGCCAATCTTGTTCCAAAACATCTCATAATACTAAGCTTTTTTTTTTTTTTATTTCATTTCATTTATCATTTGCTGTTTGTGTTCAAGGAAATAAATTTTATTTTCAGTCTCAGCACTGGTATCAGTTGATATCAGGTATTGGCAGATACTTAAAGTATCGTCATCGTTATCACAATTGAAATTTTTTTTATGTGTGCGTCTGTGTTTTTGTCAAAAGGAGAAATATAATTTGTCAGCTGGATATAAGTTTATTTGGTTGAATATGTTTCGCCGCTCATGCAAGCCGCTTCTTCAGTTCTAACTAACACTGTGTTTACAGTTTCTGTTTGTTCGCTCGGCCATTGTACGTGTCCTGATTGTGGGGTCATAATTAACATCATAATTCAGGCCCATAATGGGTGTTCACACCTCTGGGCCAGATTTCTAAATTGACATGTAACATGTAATTAGCTCAGTGCATCAACAGTCGCTGAGTGTGAGAGGACATCACAGCATTCTAATATTTAATACAGCTGAGGGGCAGCTCAAATTACTGTCATTCAACTGCAGATTTTTGTTGTAAGGATATATGTGAGTTACAGCATGGTCTTGGATTTAGTCAATAAAAGGGCTCTAATGATATCAAAATCCCTCAATATGATATTTTCAGTATGTGTCTTTATTTGTTGAGATATTTTGTGGAGGTTTACAAAATTGTGAATATGCTACTTTCTGTCATAACCCAAATAATTAAGATTTAAACATGTTTAATAACAGTTATGTCATCATGTACAGTGGACTGAAACAGAGCAAAGGATCATGGTATATGTAGTTCTCTCTGTTTTCCCACCATAACAATGAATTCAAGCAAAGAATCTTGCAATTCAGTACATTGTGATGGTCCACGATAATACTGTGAGACTTTTGACGATACAATATCACAATATTTCAGTTCCTGTTACATCCCAAACAGTAAACATGGAGCAGTATTAGAGCAGGAGTGATATCACTGTCTTGAACGCCGCCGCCTACGCTCCACTCCAGAGTGGAGATCAGAACAGGGCGTACAGCTGCTATTCTCAGCCTGCTCTCTGCCCGCACCAAACTATTACACCATTACCAACAATTATAACACATGTTCAGAACCAACACCAGACAGGACGTGTTTGATTATAGCCTCGTCTGCTGGGTTTGACTGTAGGCGTGTCACCATAGCAGACAACCAAATCTTGTAAAACGATATATTGCTGAAGAAAATATAGATGATAAATACAGAAACAAATAGATAAAAAAAAATCTTAAAAATACAATATTGCAAAAATAACAAGCAAATAACAAGAGCTGCAATAAATAAACACCAGAATAAAAGATGTTTGTTTGGCTCTATAATGAGTCCTAGTATTTTATTCAACTCACTCCAGCTCAGCACAGCACAGAACAGAAAAATAACCAAAATGTTCCCACTACTACAAAGAAAATGTACCCACGATAATTACTGATCCTCAAAAATGATTGTTCCATCTTTGTTGAAGGATAAGTCGATATACTGTAGTAATGATCATGACAGGTCTATTTGATTGCTCTCTGTCTTAGCGTTCAAGTTTAACTCAATTGCTGTGATGATATTATAACTCCAGCCACAAGAGGTCACCAATGTTAATTTGTTCACTAAGCAACAGTGCCAGTTTTTGTAGTATTTTAGGGTAGTTAGACACGTTTAATGCCATGCTGTGGAACATCAGTGCCCAGTATCAGCATCATTTGTGACTAAAAAGAGTTCGTTTTTACCCCATGGTCTGCGGCACAAAGTATTTCCAAGGCAAAATCAGCGTGGTGATAGAGATCCGTTCAACATCAGGACACCACTCAAGTCATTTTATTAATACATGAACCTGAAATGCAAAGGGATAAGGAATTATAATGTTATTTGAGTTCAACAATATAAAAAAGTCTGCAACGCCAACACTGTCCTGCCTTGGAGGATATGTAAATGAATGGATTTCCAACAACACGAACAAACCAGTAGATGGATTTCAATTATGAAGTACTCCTGCGGGCTATGATCAAACTAATGGATTGAGGGCGCACATTTAAAGGGCCCATTTTACTCTAGTTTCTGATTATAATGTTGTTTCTTCATCAAAAACATAACTGGAGTTGTGTTTCGTTTCATTCGCCCATCTAACAAACAAACCCTGCATATTTAGGCTGAGTTCTTCTCTTTTCACGCAGAAAACTCGCCGTTCCACCTTGTGACATCGTATTTTAAAACTCCGTACACGTTCACTATACATTATTTGGATCATTTCAGCTCTGGAATTGCTAATCTCAGCTGAACTAAAGGTAAAAGGTAGCAAGGTGGGATTACAGAAACATGTGTAAACGAAACAAAACGCAATCCTGGGTATGTTTTTGCAGAGATAACAGCATTATAACAAGACAAGAATCCATTTTGTGCAATACAGGACCTTTAACAACACATGCGATAGGAAACATATTGTGCCTGTGTCTCTTATATAAATGTAGCATCATCGTAAGTAGCTCTCAGGGCCTATTCTCTCTCAATCATCTCTCATTCAGTATAGGAGGACATAAGGGACAACATCAAACACTTGTGCTGCCATTGTTATCGAGTGGAGTGATTGAAAGAGTAAAACAGATCATGGCAATTATCACACATGCTAAATACAACATCAAAAGACTTTAGTAGTTCTGAACAATGAACGGGTGAAAATTTGGTAAAAAATATTCATATACACTGCAACTGCATTAAGATCTGTAATCCTATGGAAATTCAGGATCCTGCTTTGCTAAACTAACACAGAAATCCCATATATTATATTCCGATACTGATATCAGTACTATAGGTTTAAGTATCTACTGATATCCTACAGTAACAGGTACCAGTGTAGGAAATAACACTATTTTTCTCTTAAAAAACGTATAAAATTGATCTGTTTGTGTTATCTAGTTGTAATGTACAGTGCAAGTAACTGCTGAACAGCTTTGCATGACTTAAAGTTGATGAAATAATTAAATAAAATGCAGACAAGCGATACTGCAACTTTTCCTGGATCTGCACTGATATTCAATACCAGTATTAATATTGGTGCATCCCATTTCAGAACATGTTTACTGTGGTCAAACTACAAGGTTAGCATGATTTAAAATTAGACAGGGTATTTTGCTGTTTGCAGAGGAAAGTATATGACTAAAATATAATAATAAAAACTGCATTCATTCAGTTTTTTAAATCCAATTCTAGTTTCCTGGGTTTATCTCTGTGTATGTTATTATCCTCACCTTCAGCCCATACTAGTAGGGCTGAAGGTGAGACAAACTATAAATGCATGAATTTTGATTCACTGGTTGTCTGTAAATCTCTGGCCTATAGACTGGAGACGTGTCCGCTGTGTGTCCCCTGTCAGAGCCTCCATGGGGGTATGGAGACAGGCAAAGGGCAGAGAAATGCCACAGGAAGTGAAGATGGGCAACTTCCTGCTGGTAAACATCCTCTCAGATTAGGTGTGTAATTTAAGATTGTGTGCTTTTGTCGGTAAGATTTTAAAGTGGAAATCTGGAGCAGCCGGTGCACAGTGTTCTATATCACAAACTCACAGATTTTTTGATATTGGCCCTTGCATTAGGGTTATAGAGTGAATCCACTTCAGAACATGTTTGTACAGGTCTAAAGTCTACGTTAAACACAGGCCTTTTCCACAAATTTGCTATTAATCTTGAATCTCCAGCACGATACTGCCCATCTTTAGTTTTGCCTGACCTGCTTCCAAAAGAATACACACAATGCTGTATTTGAACACTTAAATGCAAATCAAAATGTGACTACATAGCTTTCTTGAATTGTTGTGGTAAAAATGGGCTGTACATGAGTTTGTCATGAATAAAAATGACATAATTTCGCAAAAATTTACAGAATTTACATATTGGCCCAAAATTACTTTATGAGGCTTTACTTGTTCAAGATTCTAAACAACTGGTATCGAGCCCAGTCTCTACTACAGGTACAACAACATTTTTCTATAGAAAAAGATTCTATTATATTTATTTCTATAATTGCAGCCTGTACTATTATGATTTGATAATTGCACCAACTCCATTGTGAACTCCAGCCTGATCTCCATATGGCAAAGAGTCGTCAAGGTATCAGATTTTAGTGTTATTATTACTGTTGAGAAGAAATATTAATATTTTTTTAATTATTCCCTGTTATTGACACCAAATAGGGTATTGAAAAGTGGGTTACTCAATGATAGTAAAACTAACTATCAAAACTAGATACTCATTCGAGCAAGTCAGGGATTACACAAATAAAAAGCCATGTGGTAATATAAAAGAAAGTATCATGATTTAAAGTTGAAAATCACATTTTATTGTCTAAACAAAGACAATAGTGTTATTGCTGTTGGTTATTTCTTCCAGTTTGCATTGTTATCGAATGAAATAGGACTGTGCAAATAATCAAATTTTAATGAAGCTCAAGATTCAGTCATTTCGTCTATTATCAGCCTGGGTCTTTTTAGTGGAGAGGGCTACAGGCAAACCTCTGTCAGGAAAAGCCACGCTCAGAAAATCTACAGTTTTTGTGGAAAATGACAATGATTAAAGGGCCCATATTACGCTGATCTATGTTATAATGTTGTTTCCTCATCAAAAACATGCCTGGAGTCGTGTTTTGTTTTATTCACACATGTTTAACACACAAATCCTGCAAATTTAGGCTGAGTTCGATGTGGTAATGGATGTGTAAATGAATAAAACACAACTCCAGGTACGTTTTTGATGAGGCAACAGCATCTTTGTGTTTTATTGTAGTTTTCTCATGTATCGTGTTATCTGTATATCTGTATATGTATGTGTTTCTTCTTTTTTTATTGACTTTTTTGTGAAGAACTTTGGTCAGCTGAAGTTGTTTTAAATGTGCTATATAAATAAATTTGAATTAAAACGTGTCTTAAAGCTCACAAGAGACAACTTTGTGTAATATCTTCAAATGTCTCTACTGTTTGTTGAAAAATAGGAACAAAAAAAAGAAAAATTGCAGTTGATTAATATGAAAAAAGGCAATTTTGTCATGTTGCCAGCCCTAAAATTAAACATCACTTTTTTCTCATATTGTGCAGCCTATTACCACACAGGCTCTGGTCCTGGGCAAGGCTTTCTCCATTCTCTGCCAAGGGACAATCTGATGGCAACACAAACACAATCTTTAATCTATAAGTAATATCAGAGAGAGCACTGAATGAGAGGCAGCTTCAGCCAAGGTTTACTCTTCTCTGCAGAAAAGGAGGTGTTGTTAAACGCTGTAGGCCGTCAGGGAGGTGTGGTTCAGGTCTCTGGTAATTTGGCACTGGGACGGGTGGAGCTGAGATGAATGACTATGGAAATATATCTAATTATGATTATTTTTTACTCCCGTTGATTTATGTTTTGAAATTAAGATCCTGCTCACACTGCAGGATTTTAACAAAATACTGAAACTGCAAACACTCTATATCAAAAGTGGAAACTGAAAAAAATCTTGACACATTGCAGGACTAAAGCAGGACTAGAACAGTGCAAAACCAGGGCTAAACCAGGACTGAACCAGGCCTAGAACAGGGCAAAATCAGGACTAAACCCAACAGGGTGAAACCAGGACTAGAACAGGGTGAAACCAGTGCAAAACCAGGACTAGAACAGTGCAAAACCAGGGCTAAACCAGGACTACAACAGGGCGAAAACAGGACTAAACCAGGACTAGACGAGAGCGAAACCAGGGCTAAACCAGGACTGAACCAGGACTAAAGATGGATAGAACCAGGAGTAGACCAGGACTAAACCAGAACTAGAACAGGACTAAACCAGGGCTAAGCCAGGACTGAATAAGGACCAGAACAGGGCAAAATCAGGACTAAACCAGGACTAAAGAAGGACTGAACCAGGAGTAGAACAGGACTAAACCAGGATTAGACCAGAGCGAAACCAGGGCTAAACCAGGACTACAACAGGGCGAAAACAGGACTAAACCAGGACTAGAGCAGGATTAAACCAGGACTGAACCAGAACTGAACCAGGACTGAACCAGAACTGAACCAGGACTGAACCAGAACTGAACCAGGACTGAACCAGAACTGAACCAGGACTGAACCAGAACTGAACCAGGACTGAACCAGAACTGAACCAGGACTGAACCAGAACTGAACCAGGACTGAACCAGAACTGAACCAGGACTGAACCAGAACTGAACCAGGACTGAACCAGAACTGAACCAGGACTGAACCAGAACTGAACCAGGACTGAACCAGAACTGAACCAGGACTGAACCAGGACTAAAGATGGATAGAACCAGGAGTAGACCAGGACTAAACCAGAACTAGAGCAGGACTAAACCAGGGCTAAGCCAGGACTGAATAAGGACCAGAACAGGGCAAAATCAGGACTAAACCAGGACTAAAGAAGGACTGAACCAGGAGTAGAACAGGACTAAACCAGGATTAGAACAGGGCAAAATCATGACTAAACCTGGACTAAACCAGGACTTGAACAGGACTAGAACAGGACTAAACCAGAAATGAAAACCAGGACTAAAACAGGACAAAAACAGGGCTAAACCAGAACTAGAACAGGGCAAAACCAGGACTAAACCAGGACTAGAGCAGGATCAAATCAGGACTGAACCAGAACTCAAACAGGGCAAAATCAGGAGTAAACCAGGACAATACCAGGACTAGAACAGAACTAAACAAGGTCTAGAACAGAGCGAAACCAGGACTAAAACAGGGCTAAACCAGGACTTGAACAGGATTAAACAGGGACTAAACCATGACTAGAACAGGTAAACAGGACCAAACAAAGCCGCACCCTGCCTGGATTTAAGAACATCCAAGTCTAAGCTAATGGGATATTTGTTATTTACAAAGGAAATTCAAATGAAGCAGTCCTGGGGATTTGCTAATTATGACGGGTGATTCAAATTGTGATTTTGATTTCATTGTCATTTATTTATCAGACTCCATGGCCCAAAGCAAAGGTCTTCAGACAATTTTATATTACCATGTGCTTTGGAGTTCAGACTTAAGGGGAATAAATTTGACTATTTTTGAGTTCAATGTTTGTCTTGTTTCTGATCATAAAATTAAGATTGAGAGCCATGTTCATATTTATTACTTGATCTTGATACTAAGGAATAGATTTGATACTTAAGGCCAATTCCGATATCACAATATAATGTAATTTTGTTCTTTCTTTTATATTAGCATCTGGTTTTATATCTGTTTAAGCCCCTATTGCAATTAATAATAGGTTAATTGGTTCTGAAACGGCTCAAAATCATTTTAAAGCTACTCAAGAGGTTCATTTCTGTCCTAGTTTTAATGTGGATTAGAATCAGATTTTCAATAGTTTTAAGAAATCTAGTTTTTAATAAGAAAAAAATAATACAATGACTGATCAATACAAGGGTAAAAATGAAAAGAATCATTTTTCACATTTTATATTAGCATCTGGTTTTATATCTGTGTAAGCCTCTATTACAATTAAAATGAACAGTCTATGCGCTCTTATTGGTTCTGATACAGCTCAAGAATCATTTTTCACATTGTTACTTCACTATTTCTATCCACTCCACTCAAAACCTCCAAATTAAAATAACAAACGCTCCCACTGTCCTGACCTCCTGAGTGAACTTTATGTCTAATTGATTAAAAGCAGCACAAACGTGTCCCTGCTGCCTGTGGACAGAGGGGGTCCATCTGTTCACTGCTAAAAACAGAAGAGGGGAGGTGATGGAGAAGACAGGAAGTGCGAGAGCTGACACCATGATAACGGATTTAGCCCACGTCAAACTCAAAACAACACACTCTGACATACACGCTGTCACATATTATTACTGCGCCATATTATTAGGTTCATCAGGCCCGTCGGCAGAAATTTAGGGGTCCAGCACAAGAAGCCTTAAATGGGCCCCCTCAAATATAAATTAATACGCTGCAAATTTTTCTGATTTTTCCAACATTTTAAAACGTATATCAATTATTCATCTTGTTTTCCGAATTATTATCTACTTACTTTTAATGAGACTGCTTAATTTTAGTCTAGAAGTAGTTTATTTTAAGATAACTTGTCAATGCAGCAACATAATTTCACATTACATGTTGAGAGCTCATTAGCATTAGCACATGTACATAAATTAAATAAATA
>KN491311.1:3636-38808 GCA_000787155.1 Scartelaos histophorus | reverse complement strand
ATAAATAAATAAATAAATAAATCTAAAATAAACAAAAGCAAAGCTGACCTGGCAGTTTTATAATTATTGTCAATAACGATAAATTATTGTTATTGTTGTTGTTGTTGTTGTTGTTGTTGTTGTTGTTGTTGTAGGCTTTGGTTTATTTATAACTTTGTAAAGTACATAAAACCTTTACCCATGGAAGTCTGACCCCTAAGTCTGCAGCGTCCTCTGCTGACAACACTGCAGCACTGCGCCTGCGCCCACGGTACACTCCAGTCACGTGATCCACGTGTCACCTGACTGCTGCTTCCTGTATTCTGTACACGGACGCTTTCTTCGCTAAAACATCAAAAATACGTAAAATACTTTGTTAAATAGCTCGAAATGTGATTTGATAACTTATTTATGCATTTTATTTAAACTACTAAACATGTTCAATAGATACAGTTAGCTTTTAGCGTGTTGTTTTGGATGCTAACCTAGCTAGTTGTAAGCTATGCCATTTTAGCTTTCATTTTACAAAGCTGGTACGCGAACATCAGCTAGATTCGTGCAATTAAATATATTTTATTGCAAAATGGCTTCGATATTGGACGAGTACGAGGATTCACAATATACGAGGCAAAATGTGCAGCCTCACGCCTCTATGATCACTCATTCAGGTAGGATTCACTGGTCATACTTCCACAAATATTTAGTATTCATTTTATTGTAAAAAAAATGTCTAGAATACGTTAAAAATTTACTGAAATTGTATGATTTTTAAAAATCTTAACTATATTAATTCAATATTACATTTAAATGGAGAACAATATACAATTTTGCAAAGAGATCCTATTTTCTTACAACAAAAGGTTTTAAGTCTCAACCAAAACTACTTTTTTACTTTGTAATTTTAGTTTACAATTGAATCTCCTTCAGCTTAAATTATGTTTCTGAAAAGAGATGCATCGATATATCAATTGGCTGGTTTATAGGAGTTGGATTTCTGTGGTACAACAGTAAAAAGGAGCAGTGAGTGAGTTATCTCAAGATTTTTTGGAATTTCTTGGTATTTGTATGTAGAAAGGCAGATTAAACTCACTTTGCCACGCCTCCTTTTTGTCGACTAATTGATCAGGAGGATATGTCTTAAGTCTACCAAGAATTTCTTTAGTTGAGAATTGCCCTACGAATTCTAATCTTTACTTATCAGTTATTTTTTTCCTTGATTTTGTAAACAGGTTTTGTGAACGTGAGACTGGAGGAAGAGAAACCCATTTTTAACAAACAGAGGATTGACTTCACTCCTCCTGAAAAGATCAACCACCTGGCTGTCTGCAACAACCAGCTGTGCATGAGTCTGGGGAAAGACACACTACTCAGGTGAGAAGGACCTGGACCAGACCAGGTCGAAAGCGGGACTGAACCAGGACTTAACTGGGACTAAACAGGACTAAACCAGGTTTAACAAAGTTCTAACCCCAAATTAAACCAGGACTAAAACAGTTCTAACCAAACTGTAACCCAAAACAGAATCAGGGCAGACCTGGTTTAGTTGAGTATGAGTGGATTATTCTGAACTAATGCCCATCCATGAGTGGGATTAGAGTTGATTAATTAATCAGCATCACAATAAGTGAATCATTAAGGCAGCTAAAGAATTGTTGAAGCCTCACTGTGTAACTTTTCAATAAAAAAAAAATAAAACACACATTTTTATTTGTAACTTTGCTTTGTGACATCACTTGCACGTCTCCATAGAATGTTCCACTGTATGGCATTAAGATTTTCTTTCTCTGTGGGGAATTTTAATGATAAGTATGGTTTAACTTTCCACTTCTGTGAAGTCATGTATTTACAGTGACAAGAGCCTCATGCCAGATCTCAAAGAGCATTTTAGGCACGTCATCTTAACTTCTTTGTGAATTAATGGGCTAGATAAGTAAACATCTGCGAGCTCTGTAGTTTACACCTCCACTTGACTATCAGTAGCCGATTTGTCAAATGTTAATGCTCCTTAAAATATACACTGCAACCTAAATTCTTATTAAATTAGTTGCCATAATCTAATCACTATCATTAAACACCTTTGAGAAAAACTGCTAACACACCCTTTCTCTTCATTATTTATCCCTGTAGATGCGTCCTGAGCCATATTGATTGACGAGTATTGAAAGTTCATACATGCCTCTCAGACATGTAAATAAAGATGTTTACTTGTTTTGTTTTTCAGAATCGACTTGGCCAAACCTGATCAGCCCAATCAGATTGAGCTCGGGAGGAAAGATGACAGCAGAGTGCACAGGCTTTTCCTCGACCCCACAGGTAAAAGGTTAAAGTTCAAACCAGGGTCACATCACACGACTTTAGTGTAGATCATATTGATTATAACATCAGCTCTGTCAGTGTTTGGTGAGACTAATAGCTTAATTACAGATAAGTGACTGTAAAAATGGCACATTCTTTTACAGGGAACAGGATGTGATGTAAGACCAAATTTTCTTTCATGTTTAGTATTTATAAGAAGAAGAGTATTTATGCAGAATAAGACAGGCTTAAATAATGGTATTTAAAATATTGCATTTGCAATTACATTTACAGCTTGCTTACAGCATCCATTCAGATTTCGATTTAATTTCTTTGTTTGCGGCTGCCCTTTTATCTGTTTTAGAAATTGGTGTGCATGGTACCACAATTGCAATAACAAACCAAAGATGTCTTGTTTTTGTTTTCAGGCTCTCATCTGCTGATCAGCCTGAACTCCAATGAGTGCGTGTATTTAAACAGAAACACTCAGAAAGTGCGCCCCTTGTCTCGCTGGAGAGGACATCTCATTGAGAGTGTGGGGTGGAACAAACTCTTGGGCACTGACAGCACCACCGGGCCCATTCTGATTGGAACCAGCCAAGGGCTCATCTTCGAGGCTGAGATCACTGCGAGTGAAGGCAGTCTGTTCAACAACAACCCTGACCAGTACTTCAGACAGGTTAGAGAGAGAGGAGGCTTTGAATAAACATGTGACAAATACATTTGAAGTATAGAACTCTGTTTTGAGCACTACACACGGTTTGGTGGTGAGAGCCAGGTCAGAGGAAATGTGAAATAGTGTGAACTGATCATCTTTGACCAGAAAGTACTATAAATAAATACATAACAGCCCTGTATCTTCACTCCCTTTTTGTTTTCAGGTTCACTCTCTGGAAGAAGATGGCCGCCCTGCTCCCGTCTGCTGCATCGAGATTGAACGCGGATGGGAAAACAAGTTTTTCATCATTGCCACCACCAGGAAGCGTCTCTTTCAGTTCGTGGGAAAGGTGGCGGAGGGCTCAGAGCAGCAGGGATTCAGCTCCATCTTCTCCCAGAACCAGGATCTGCTCCCGAGTTTCCAGGAGTTTCCAGTGAACATGGGCTACAGCGAGATCACCTTCTACACATCCAAACTGAGGTCATCACCCAAAGCCTTCGCCTGGATGATGGGTAACGGGGTCCTCTATGGCCAACTGGACAGCGTCAGGCCGGACTCACTGCTCAGTGATGTACAGGTGAAGTTATGTTGGTTAAAACTGATCAAGTAGTAGTGATAAACATGGTTTGATGGAGTATATTTACTTTATTATTTTATTCTGCTTGTACTGTAATGCACAGATATGTATATTTTTTATTGCCTTATACTGTAATTTGAAGTGCAAGTTAAGTTAAATAAATTCAGAATCGTAGTTTAGATTGTGATTTTAAATAAGTGGAATAGCATGTAAACCTTTATATAGATTCAACATTTTCGCGATAGTGTCCTAATGGCTCCATTGACCACTGGTTATCTAGTTTATCTATTTTTTTTTTTAAATTATTATTTGTTTATTTAATTCATAAAGCATTTGCACTGTAATATATGCATCAATGTCTCTTTTACTTATACTTTACTTTTACTATACTTTTTGTCAAAATTTCCAGGTGTGGGAGTACACGTCTGACATCGACTTGTCTTTTAACAAACCCATCTCAATCGTTCTGACTCAGTTCCACTTCTTGCTCCTCCTCCCCGACCGAATTAAAGCCGTCTGCACGCTCAACGGACAGGTTGTGTACGAAGATGTTTTCCCTGAGAAGTTTGGCGCCCTCAAGAGGATGATCAAGGACCCTGTGGGTGGATTGGTCTGGATTTACACCGAGAAAGCAGTTTTTCGATACCACATCCAAAAGGAATCTCGCGACGTGTGGCAAATGTACATGGGGATGAAGAAGTTCGATTTGGCAAAGGAGTTCTGTCGTGATCGACCTGAATGCATGGATATGGTGTTAGCGAAAGAAGCCGAGCACTGGTTTCAGAATAAGCGATACCTTGAGAGTGCAAAATGCTATGCCCTGACGCAAAACTACTTTGAAGAAATTGCGTTAAAATTCATTGAAGCAAAGCAAGAAGATGCCTTGAAAGAGTTTTTGCTCAAGAAGTTGAACAATTTGAAGCAAAACGAAAAAACGCAAATTACTTTGCTAGTTACCTGGCTTGCCGAGCTATATCTGAATCGAATCGGACAGTTAGAAAGCGATTGTAATACTGTTGTATTCAAAGAAACACGCGATGAGTTTAGGAAATTTCTTAGCAGTTCAAAATACAAGGACTGTCTTTTCAACAATCGTAGCACCATTTACGATCTCCTTGCAAGTCATGGAAATGTAGATGATATGGTTTACTTCTCAGTCGTAATGCAAGACTACGAGAGAGTAATTTCGCATTATTGCCAACACGATGACTTCACTGCCGCTTTAGATGTTCTTTCAAAACATTGTGATGAGAAACTGTTCTACAAATTCTCGCCAGTTCTCATGCAACACATCCCCAAAAAGGTGGTGGATGCCTGGATTCAAATGGGGAAAAGACTAGACCCCAAAAAGCTAATTCCCGCTCTTATGAATTACAGTCAAATGGGAAGTACGCAGCAAATTAACGAAACTATACGCTACATGGAGTTTTGCGTATTCGAGTTGACAGTGACAGAAGAGGCCATTCACAATTATCTGCTGTCTCTCTATGCGAAGTACAGGCCGGATTCGTTGTTGTCATATTTGGAGCAGGCAGGGACACACTCTTCGGAAATCCACTATGATTTAAAGTATGCGCTGAGGCTGTGTGCAGAGCATGGATATCTGAAGGCCTGTGTGCTCGTCTACAAGATCATGGAGCTCTATGAGGAGGCTGTTGATCTGGCTTTACAGGTAAGCAATTTAAATTTAAAGATGTGCTACTTAACTTTTTTGGTAGAGAGAGTCGACTGCCTGCTTGTCTCCATAAAGATGTTTCTCAAAATATACAATAGATGCCATAAAGGTCCAATAGGCAACTTTTTGGTGACTGTTGCATTGTTTAGTATTAAAACAACTGTCCCACATTCATTCAGTAAAAATATAAATAAATACAATAACATGAATTTAAAAAGATTTGACCTGTAATTTTGCCCTGCAGTGTCACCCATGGAGATAAGCAGGTGGTTTATCTTCCACTTACATTGTGTAATTATGAATTGTTTGACATTCTGTGGTGAGATTCCTGGTGAACTTGGGTGACAGTAGCTCATCTGGTGTGTGTGTTTAGCCACTGATCCACTGAAGGCTGGTGGTTCGAATCAGTCATTGGTTTAGAAGTCAAATCTACTGACTCACAGGTTGGTGGGGTGATTTCAGCTCTCACAGATGAATGCTGTCATTGTATTCCTGGGCAAGACATTTAACCCATCTTACCCCTAGTGTCTGAGTACACCGTTGTGTGAATGTGTGTGTGTGAATGGGTGAGTGTAGTAAAGTGCTTTGAGTGCTTTGAAGATGGAAAAGTGTCATATAAGAATGCAACCATTTACCATAAAGTAGACTAGAGATATGCCTTGTACATCAGTTAATCGACAAAAAAACAAGATGTGGTGCTGCCAAATTAGGATCTCTTGTGGAAAAACAACTTTTTATAGACATATCCTGTCACTCTCAAAACCTCTGCAGATGCTCCATTCATTCTTCTTTCTGCTGTTCTGCATAAATAATACAGGTGGATGTGGACCTGGCCAAGTCTTGTGCTGATCTGCCTGAAGATGATGAGGAGCTGAGGAAGAAGCTGTGGTTGAAAATCGCCAAACATGTGGTTCAAGAGGAGAAGGATGTGAAGAAGGCCATGAACTGTCTCTCCAGCTGTGACCTGCTCAAGATCGAAGATATCCTTCCATTCTTCCCCGACTTTGTCACCATCGACCACTTCAAGGTTTGGTCTACTTTTAATGTAATTATAATGTTGTTTCCTCATCAAAAACATACCCAGAGTTTTTTTTTCTCACACACACACACACACACACACACACACACACACACACACACACACACACACACACACACACACACATATAGATATAGTGTTAGTTATAGTGTTAGTCTGTGAACATCTTCAAAATTCAAAATACTCTGTTCTACCTTGTGATGTCATGAAGGGCTAGTTTTCAAGTTAACGGCTACCTTTTGCCTTTTGTTCATCAGATTTTAGCAATTCCAGGGCTGAAATTATCCAGATGATTCTATTAAGTGTGTATGGAGTTTAAAAAACACAGTGGAGCATTTCTGTATTACCACATGACATCACAAGGTAAACCGAGCGTTTTTTGTCTGAGAGAAGAACTCAGCCTAAATATGCAAGGTATCTGTGTTAATTACACAAGTATGAATGAAACAAAACACTTCAGGTGTGTTTTGGATGAGGAAACAACATTATAACATAGATCAAAATACTGTAGTATGGGCCCTTTGAAGAAGTATTTTTACCTTTAGTTCAACGTTCAATATGTTTTTTCCAGGAGGCGATCTGCAGTTCTCTAGAGGAATATAATCAGCACATTGAAGAGCTGAAGCAGGAGATGGAGGAGGCCACGGAAAGCGCCAAACGGATCCGTGAGGACATCCAGGAAATGAGGAACAAATATGGCGTTGTGGACTCACAGGAGAAGTGTGCATCATGTGACTTTCCTTTGCTTAACCGACCGTTCTACCTGTTCCTCTGCGGACACATGTTCCACTACGACTGTCTCTTCCAGGTAAACTACTAGGTTTTAATTTAATAAATGAATTCATTTCAGTTATACAAATACAAGTCAAATAATGACTTCCTAAAGGGCTCATATTATCCGATAATATTTCTGATTTAAGTTATAATGGTGTTTCCTCATTACAAACATACCTGGAGTTGTATTTTGTTTCATTCATTTCATGTCTAAACACACAAGCCCTGCATATTTAGGCTGATTTCTCCTCTCAGATGGAAAGCACTCTGTTCCGTCTTGTGATGTAGTGTGATAAGAATAGTATGTTAAGGAAGTGCTGCACTGTGTTTTTAAATTTCCTTCTACTGAAGTAAAGGCAAAACGTAGCTGTTAACTTTACTACTAAAATCTACCTCGACATGACATCACAAAGTGGAATAGAGCATTTTGAGCATTGGAGATGTCAATAGACTAACAATAAAGGGTTACCCAAATATGTGTGAATGAAACAAAACACAGTTCCAGGTATGTTTTTATTTCCAATATCAGTATTTTTTTCTAGTATTTTGGTCTCTTAAACATGTTCTTTTATAATTTATTAATAATTAATTTCATTAATTTCTTATTAGAAATCAAAAGTAATTTAACTAGTTTTATTTTGAAGTTTATTTGAACTAGGGCTATGAGAAATACTGCAAATTAACAAATTACGTAGAGCAGCCAAAGTAAGTAAAGGTAAGTAAATATGTGAATACACACTTTGTTTTTCTGTGCTAAAGGAGTAAAGGAGTAGGAACAAATCATACATATTTTTATACTTTCTTACTCTACTATGAATAAATGTAGTGGAATGAAGACTATAATTTATTTTCTCTTGTACAGGAAGTGACCCCTCATCTGTCTGTGTTCAAACTGAGTCGTCTGGAGGAACTGCAGAAAAAACTTTCTGTCGCGACTCAGTCTTCCAAATCTCGGCACCGCCAGAAAGAGGAATCGGACACAGCGAGTCTGGGAAAAGGCACTGCCGGAAACAGCCGCGAGCAAATCAAATCCGACATTGATGACATCATAGCTTCCGAATGCGTTTACTGTGGAGAACTCATGATCAAGTCCATTGACAAACCTTTTATTGATCCAGACAAGTTTGAAGAAGAGCAGTCCAGCTGGTTATAGACCTCTGAATATGTCATGCTAATGATATAATGATCTAACAATCAAACCACGCTATAAAAATTGGTATTTCCATCAGTTAAAATGACTTGAATTCACAAATGGACATTATGCAGATGACATCACAACCTTTGGAACTTTAATAGAGCGGCAACAGAAAATGAATGTCTATGTAATGACAATTTCTCCTGTAAAAGCTCAAAACATGTCTAAAATGTGAAAGAGCTGCCACAGTTTAATGACAAATATAAAAGTATAGAAGTCTGTTAAATATTTAGTTTGTACCTGACATTTAAAACAAGAAAATCAAATAAACAGTTGTAGAAAACCAGATTAAAACTTGTACTGTTTTAAGTTTATTTTAGTCAGGTCTAGACCTTAGACAGTCTTCAGTATATTTTAGTTTAATTCCAAACAAACTTAAAACAAAAATATTGTACTTCATAGATCAACTGCTAAACTGATCAACACAACTGACATATGCCATAGAATCTAGGTTAAAAGAGTAAACAAATCTATTAACCAAAACTACTCAAATTGAGACTGTAATTTTGAATTCAAGTTGTTTTAACTAATGTAGATACTCATTTTTGCAGGGTAGAAATCTGCACTAAGCCTAAGCTTGCCTGTTGATTGTGCCTATAACAAAACATTTTCTGTATGGCTTATCAAATATCATAATAGAATCCACATGGCATACTGTCTGCTATTTTTACCACCTCGGAGTGTTCTGTCTGCATCTGCCAAATCCTACCCAGGCCCAGGCATGTGTCCTATGATCGCATTTAAATTGAACTAACAATCTTAATATGCACCTAATAATAATAATACTATTGATTTATATTGTATTATTTATTCACCACATCTGGTAGACTGACAGATACCCTGCCCCTTCAATCATCACGATTATATATCAGTCAGTCACACACCACGTTCATACTAGTTAAGGTCCGTGAAGTGTCTTGCTCAATCTTTTGAGCTGGTGGGGGAACAGTTCGTCTTTGATTTACTCACTTGTATTTCTATAAAGGGCCCATATTATGCCATTTTGTGATTTGTTAAAATGTTTTCCTCATTCCAAACATATCTGGAGTTATTTTTTGATTCAATCACGCATGTTTAATGCACAAATCCTGCATTCTTGGCTGAGTTCTTCTCTCAAACAAAAAACACAAATCCTGCATTCTTGGCTGAGTTCTCTCAAACAAAAAACACTCTGTTCCACCTTGTGATGTCATGTTGTAATACATTAAGTTCTCCACAGTATTTTTAAACATATATACACCTTCACTAGAAGCATTTGGATAATTTCAGCACTGAAATTGCCAATCTCTTCTAAACAAAAGGTAAAAGGTAGCTGTTAACTTAAAAACGACCACTTTAAAGTCCAGGTGTGTTTTTGATGAGGTAACAATAGTCTAACATGAGTCACAAGTCAGTTTTGCATAATAGGACCCTAAAACTCACTTGGGTTTACATTTTTAAACAACATACTTCATTGTCACCTCGAGATTGTGGCTGAAGATTTAGCAAAGGATCCCTGTACTACTCCTGTCAGGTGACCTCTGTGACACTGAAAGATGGGTCAAATGCAAATAAGCATACATAGAAAAGGTGCCCTTTTCAAACTAAAATTTATGAATAATACAGCTTTATGTGAGATTTATCAAGGGTGTCATTTATAGTGACAGGAACTTGAATTTAACTCTGAAGATGTTACACAGATATCATTTGTTCTTGTCTTTATCGTTTGTTTTATAAATTAAATAATCCTCAACTGAAAATGTTTTGAATTTCGTATTACTTTTTTCTGATATGTTGTCCTATGTAAAGCATTTAAAAATATTAAGTTAAAACATATTCCATGCAAGATTGGGTTAAGAATTGGTTGTCTTAATGCTTTAGTTAAAATGATTTACTTATTTAGAATAATTAGTAATTTTTCTAATTTCTTTCTTTTTATAAACTACTATATTTTTATAACTTCTATTTCAGTGACAACTTCCTTGGTCAGTTGTCTACTATTATTGCTTGAAATCAAAAATCAAAATACGCATTATAATTTGAATTCTCAAATATCTAAATAAATATAAAACAAGATTTAAATTACATTTCTGATGATTTTAATGGCATTTTAAGTCTTTCTAACTTTCAAATTATTTTTTTCAGCGGGGGGGAAGTTGAAACATTACATATTTTTAAAAGAATTATGCAAATATATTGATTAACCTTGATAATAAAGCAAAAATTGTGGTTTTGGATGCTCTGCCCTAAAAAGGAGTTCCTGTTGGTTTGCGTAAGACGTCGCTCGATAATCTTCAAACTCTGCAGACTCGGCTAATCGAACTCTGAAAAAGACAAAAGTTAATCAATGCATTGTTTTATTTTTCGTTGTTTCGCTATATATCACATGAATAAACGCTTAAGTTCGAATGTAGGTGAGTTTGTTGAGTTTGAACACGTATTTTAGTCCGAGAAATGGTATAAAAGTGCGTCCATTTATCGGTGCTCGACTGGCGTGCCCTGCTCCTCTCTGTAACCTCGCCATGGCGTCGTATCTGCCTGTTCTCTCTGTTGCAGAAAGTGGCCGCCTCTCCGCTGCTGCTGCCGACTCAAAGCTCCCAGACTCAAAACCCCTCACACCGCCATTTTGTGAGCCCGGAGAACCGACAGTCGGCAGCAGCAACGGCGACAGACACGGGGCCAAACGGGGCCGAGGTGAGAAGCTGTTGGACTGAACGGTGCTGGTTATGGCGAAGGGGGAGCATGGCCGGGAGGGCGAAAGAATGAGAAAACATCGGGCAGGGAAGCAGCTGTGTGCCCGCTAAGGAGCGCTGGATGCTCCGAGGAACGCGGGTGGAGGGCCTACTATACCTAAACCCAAATAAATACAACTATTAAACCTTACTATCTACAATATCGGGAGGTGATGGCCTTAAAGCGACAGGGCCGATGTGAAAACTTCAAAATAATGGTGCAAAAATGTGTCAAAATTTGTCAAAAATGCCAAGCTAGCATTTCTGGTCAAAGTCAAATATTATCTAATGGAAGAAGCTAGCGGGAAAAATGCAATACAAAGAGAAATAACATCCAAGAAACCCAATATTAATGCAAAATAATGTAATATCGTGTGAGCGGTAAAGTGGCCTCGTAAACAGTGCATTGACCCCTTTCTATCCTTGATCAGAGCTAGCGCTGTGCATGCTCCAGCTCCTAGCGGCTAGTGTGCTAACTGCTAAGCTAATGCAGTAATCAAGACAAGACAACACTGGACAACTTTGGTTTGTGGCGGGATAAATTAAGCATAGCATAGTTTATCAGTTTCATTTTAGGATGGGTTTAAATTGTTTTGTGCAATTTTGAACTCAATTATTTATCAATTTTGCACTATGAGGTTGAAGTTTTTATAATCTGCCAATTGAGTGGGGCCCCAAGCTTGTAGTGGAGGGCATTTCCTTTTACATACTGAAAATGCAAATAGGTCAATGCAAAATAAATGCAAAATAAATAGTTGGATTGATCCAGAGTTCCTGAAAGTATAAAACACACACTCATAAAACAATTTCTTACTAGCAACTTTAAGAAGTTTTAATATTAGTTAAAACTAATAATTTGTGCTATGTCTGTATTAATTTAGAAAAATTCTCTGTTCCTTTTTGGACAGAGAGAGCAAAAATATAATGGAGACCCCATTGGGTGTTAGTCCTAGCTATTGTTGAACTCGGAGAGCATATACTATTGTAGGAAAAAATATCTTTTCAAGGACCATTGCAAGAACTGAAATGAGTTGTTTCTTAACTTGGCTAAAACAGCATTTCTTATTAGAATCAGAATGACTATTTATTCTCAAGGGGAAATTATTTTGCAGACATGTTACAGACATGAAACTGACCAGCAGAAGACTAGTGATCAACAATCAAAGTTAAATAAAATATACAATATCATTAATCCAAAGAAAATAAATGCAAGTTCTCAGCCATCCCATACATTTTGTTAAGACTATGGAGTTCCAAATGATTTTTACCTGAATCATTTTATCTCATGTATGTGCATTTAATCTTTAACCATCATTTTGACCAGTGTTGTCTCAGTCTAAAAGTCTAATTTTGTTATGCAAATATGGTCCTACAGTGGTCCTAATAGAGGACCACGGTAGTCTTCTGTATTAATGGGAAACACTGGTCTTTGTCAATTAAATCACCAGTAAAAATAAAATAAAATTTAAGACTGAACTTAAATTATAAAAATAACATAACATATTTACATCTTTATACTTTTAGGACAGTGAGGTATGAATGGAATGTTGCAGAAGGACTATATAGTGAGAGTTCAAGGTTTTATTTTGGACAGGCAGGATTGTTTGTTGCCATACTTTGACAAGTGTCTTTGTGTATGTATCTGGTGTAGAGCTGTTCCTGTTCAGATACTAATTCTAAGTTATTGTTTTATTGTTTCATTTATTGTTTTTCCCTCCTTGTGTTGTAGAATTTCTCAGTTATTCTTGACCTCAGCACAATGACATCCTGTTCTGAAAAGGCAAGTCCTAGAATGATTTTAACATCTTTACAACATGCAGAAAATGCCATTATTAAAAAACAAATGTATTCTCCCCCTGTTCTTCAGTAAGTGCTCCTGCCCTGGAGGGTGCAGGATGGCGTCAGGGCAGAGCATGCGTTTAGAGGCAGGGCCATCGGGGGGCGCTGTTCTGGCCAAACCTCTATATCTGCAACGTCTGGAGAGGTCACTCAAACTTGACTCTTTTCTGCGACAAACGGCGGCGGTTTTTAACACAGACATCACCAGGTACAAACAAAGAAAAGCAATAAACTTTGAGTATGTTTTTACAATAGATTGATACCAGTCATAATATTGTTTCCTCATCAAAAATATACCTGGAGTAGTATATTTTTGAACATATGTCTTGTGTACATCAGAGTTTTCCAAACTTTTCAGAAGTGGGCCCCCAAAATAACCACCCCACAATACCAACTGCAACTGCAATTTTAGTTTAAAAACAAAATTATACCTGGAATCTTGTTTTATTTCATTCACACATGTTTAACACACAAACCCTGTGTATTTAGGATGAGTGCTTGACTGTGTTTTTAAACTGCATACAACTTCATGACGGGTATGTTTTTAATGAAGAAACAACATTATAACAGACCAGAAAAGAGTGTAATGTAGGGTCTTTAAACATGATTTTTATCTTTTTGCTCACTAAAATAATCACAGACTTCATTTTCCAGTTAGTATCGTGAGCTGATGGCATGGCTACTTTGGGTGATCAGTTCTGAAAAGTCTGAGAAAGACGGAATGCATATGTTTGTAAATGCAGATTCATGTGTACAGAGTTAAAATGTTTGTGGAAGAAAGTGTTTAATATTGCATGTATCATCCCAGATGCTCTTGTTTCATTGGTTTTCTCAGTGATGACAGTGAGGAGAGTGACTGTGGTCCGGACTCAGGTCTGTCTTTGGACTCTGGACCAAACTCAGCTCTGAAACAGGAGCCATGTGAACAGAGCGACGCTTCAGAAGGAAAACCAGCGCGCAACGGAGTCCTGCTGCAAAAAGGTGATACACAGGAATCTAATCTAATCAAACCATCAGTTATCAGGTCTATAGCAAGGACCACAACTTCAGAATAGGTCAAAAATCAGATACTAAACTTGTGTCGAAACTAGATAGTCCTAGTTTTGACTCTATTCCTTAGTATAGTAATTAAGTTTAAAATTCTAGTATAGTGACAGTGCCTATAGATTATGCTCCATCATGAAAATGGCCTCAAGAAACTTCATCAAGTTCAATATTTGCATGTTTCAAGGAAGGCATGCAGAGTAGTTTACATCAAGGAACGACTCACCCATTCACACGCGCATTCATTCACCAGTGTACGTGGACACTGGAGGCGAGTGGGGTTATGTGACCATGGACACAATAAAGGTTTTCATCTGTGGGAGATGGAATTGCTTTGCCACCCTATGGGTCCAGGGATGCCTCTTAAGTTCTTTTCTGATACAGCCCTGGAAAAATTAAATGTGCTTTTATTTCACAGAGCAAAAGGCAGACAAAGCGAGTCTCTACAACTTCTCCAAGCTGAAGAAGAACAGGAAGTGGCTGAAGGTCAGTCCACGTTCACTCCTCTGTTTTTCCTCCTTTCGTGTTCATATATTCATGTATTTCTTTCTGTCTTTCTTTCAGAGCTTACTTTTGAGCAGAAACACCACAGACTCAGACTCAGACTCAGACGATTCCGACTTTAGTTTATCTAAAGATGAGCTTCACGACATGTTGAGGCTCCATCGCTTCAGTCGGCAGCACCAGAGCAAGTTCCACTCAGACAGAGAGGTACCTCCATTTATTGGTTCAAATGACGTCCTGGTTGGACATAGAAGATTATTTACTGGTTTAAGGACCTGAAAGTTCATAATGTTAGAATTTGTATTTATACTAAACTGTTATTTGTGGTTACTTGAGGGATTAATAACACCTACATAACACATATGGATCAGTTTGGTCCTATTTCTTTTTGTTTAAAAGAAAGTGATGCCAATTTTAAATCTCTATTATTGGTTGATATCAAGTATCTACAAAAGCTACAGTATTGAATCCACATAATTATATTCTAATCCTTTTATCAGAAAGATAAGAACATTGCACTTGATAATATTTATGAATGACTAATTTCAAATGTTTATTATTATTATTATTTTTTTGTTTAAGTATTCGTTTAAAATGCACAAAGTGTGTCTTCCTCCTCTTTTGCAGCTCCATCAGTACCAGTATTACAGCACAGGGCTCCTCTCCACTCATGACCTGTTCTATGAGCAGCAGCGCCACCTAATGGGCCCCAAGAAGAAGAAAATCAAAGATGAGAAGAAATTCAAGGGTGAGAATGTTGTTCCTATACTCTGCCACAATATGGCATAAAATTTTATTTCTGAAGAATGTTCCAGAATGTGGTTTTAACTTTGTATTTCCGTGGACTTGTGCATGTGATGTGCCCCCTCTAGAAAGTTAACTGTATCGTGTATATCTCTCTTTATGTCTCTGTAGCCAAACTGAAGAAGGTGAAAAAGCGTAAAAAGCGTGGTGAGAGCGATTCTGTCGATGACGAGCGACCATTTGTGACAAAGGTTTTTGCCAAGTTTTCTCATGATGCGCCGCTGCCTCCAGTAAAGAAGAAGCACCTAAGCCTGGAGCAACTGAATGCACGAAGAAGAAAAGTGTGGCTCACCATCGCCAAGAAGGAGGTTCCCAAGGTCAGTGTACGGTTTTAAAGCATATTTAGTGCCAAACAGTATCGATGCTTTGCATCCCTGGAGGGGTGATCCTTACTGTACGCATGCTCCGTCTGAGACTTTGTTATACATAAATCTGAACTGTATTTAAACTCAATCTAAGCATAAAGAAGTGACTTAGCTTAGCTCATCTACAGCAGGTGAGCTGAGTCCCATTACATTAGAGTCACAAGCTAGCTAGCATTTTTTCAGTTATTATATTAATTCAATTACAGGTGTGTTTGCAGTGCTAAAATTATATTATGCATTGTTACAGTCAGTGGGCTAGACTCGCCACTCCACAAATCTGATCAGTAACTTAGCCTCAAGGGCTCACTTGTTTGTCTTCATGTAAATAGTTAATAGTCAGAAAAAAATGAATTATGAGAGGTTTTTAACCTTTGGCATGTGCATTTGTTTCAGACTTTCAAGCAGAAAACATCTGCCAAAAATCTTGTATTTACCAACGCTAAAAAGGTAAGCGAAAGACACTGTTTTAAATTGAAGTCATTTAAATTTGAAATATTAGATGTATTTGAATAATATTTTCCTGTATTCATGCTTGGTGTGTTGTTTAGCTGGCTCATCAGTGCATGCGAGAGGTGCGCCGTGCGGCGATCCAGGCTCAGAAGAACTGCAAAGAGACTCTGCCTCGAGCACGGCGTTTGACAAAGGAGATGATGCTCTACTGGAAAAAGTACGACAAAGTGGAGAAAGAACATCGAAAAAGAGCAGAAAAGGAGGCTCTGGAGCAGCGCAAACTTGATGAAGAGATGAGAGAGGTACTGATTTGAAAAAGAATGTCCAAAAACATGGGTCAAATGCAAAGTATGTATTTTCTTATGGGGGTCTAATCTATACCTTACTGTTTTCATATGTTGACTTAAATTCTTTGACTACTTACTGCTTAACATTTCATGATATTTCTGACTGTTTCATTTGTTTTTTCCTCTCAAACAATATTTAAAATCTTTCTATGTCTCTGTTTTACAGGCGAAGCGTCAGCAGCGTAAACTGAACTTTCTGATCACACAGACGGAGTTGTACGCACACTTCATGAGCGGCAAAGGCCCCGGGGCGGAAGGTCAAGACGAAATCCTGCAGAAACTGGAGGACAGCGCCCCCCACAGGCAAATCGACATCGGAGGAGGTGTCATGGTCAACATGGGACAGGAGGATTATGGTACCACTGATATGTTTAGGGTTATATGTAATAATCAGTGATCTCAACATTTCTGATTTCAGTGCATGTTCTAAATATGGTAACGAAATATGGCTGCATGATTAATTGCAATCAAAAGAAAATTATAATTTAAATGGATTCAAGTAGCAAGGGTGCAATTTCAGACATATCACTATTAAATATTGTTTTAACTGAATCTTTGCTATGTCATTCCTAGTCACACACAGGTTCCAGTGTATCATACTTTATAATAAGAGTTTTGTATCCTTTGACAGACAGTGAATACTACAAGTCCCAAGCTCTTCGGAACGCTACAGAGGCCTATCAGATTCACCAGGAGAGGGTAAGTGAAATCTAACTGTTATGGCTGATTTAAAGTTCCTATATTATGTAAATTTATGTTACAATATTGTTACCTCCTCAAAAAACACACCTGGAGTTGTGTTTTTATTCATTCACACATGTTTGACTAATCCTTTATTATTAGTCTGTTTATCTCCAATCTTCAAAATGCTCCATTCCCCCTCATGATATCCTGTAGTGGCAGTTAACAGCTTCCTTTTACCTTTAGTTCAGTAGAGATCCAAATGATTCTGGTGAATGTGTATGAGGTTTATAAACGTTGACGCATTCACAGCATTACCACATCATCACAAGGTGGAGTAGAGTTTTTTCTGTTTGAGAGAAGAACACAGCTAAATATGTGAGGTTTGTGTGTTAAACATGTGTGAATGAAACATAACTCCAGGTATGTTTGTGATGAGGAAATGTTATAACCATCAGAAAAATGGTGTAATATAGGCCTTTTAAGTCTTTGTCCAAACTAATAAAACTGGTCCTGTGCAGACTCGTATGTTTGATGATGAGGCAAAGGACAGTCGCGCTGCAGCCGGGGCATCTGGATCTGGTGTGGCATCAGTGACAGGTGTGGGGCAGGTGCATGTAGCAGGTGCAGTGTCTGGGTTTGGAGAGAGCTACAGTTTGTCGAACCCATCGATTCAGGCTGGAGAGGACATCCCGCAGCCCACCATTTTCAACGGGAAACTCAAGGCCTATCAGCTCAAAGGCATGAACTGGCTCGCCAACCTCTACGAACAGGTGAGCCCTTTAACTTTTACTCACATTTATCTCTTATATGGGGACAACTTAGAGTTTTATTGTTAAAAGGAACCTATAAGAGTGCGGGCTATATACAGTTCCTTTAAATCAGGTCAGGTGGGATTTTAACAAACATCAAGTAAATGCACAGACTTATTGAGAAAACACATTCTAATTTATGGAGGTATAAGTGGCCTTGATTTGTTTTATTTACCACAATTTGACATTTGTTTCCTCAGGGCATCAATGGGATCCTGGCTGACGAGATGGGGCTGGGCAAGACTGTTCAAAGTATTGCACTTTTGGCACATTTGGCAGAGGTCAGATACAACTCCCTATTATTATTATTACATGCTTTATTCCAAGTATTATTATACAAATTATATATACATTCAGTCAGTGTATTTGCACCTGCAATTTTCCCACAGTTTTCTTTTTATATATTTTAGCTTTTTAGACAAACCTAATTGATTCACAAGGAAACTTATTTGGACACAGTAGCTGACACATCACAATATAATGTAATAACAGAGCAACTATATAAATGGCAATAACGGATGGCAAAGGACTAGTGTCAAATAAGGCATAAGTATTGTATATGTTTAAGAAAAATTAAAACATAGAAATATAGTAAATATATCTCAGCTACATACAAAAGTCATAAGGCAAAACTGTGCCAACATTAAATAGTGACATGGTTATTTATTACATAAGTTTTATTTATTACATCATGGACTTTTTCCTGTTGGGTTTTTTGTTTTGTTTTTTTTTCATTCCACACAACACTGCTGTAGCGACTGACAATGTATTTTTTTATTTTTTATTTTCCAAAAGCGAGACAACATCTGGGGCCCATTCCTGATCATATCTCCAGCCTCAACGCTCAATAACTGGCACCAGGAGTTCTCACGATTTGTTCCCAAATTTAAGGTGAACATTTTTAAGCTTTTTATCATATAAAAATAGTTGAACTTGAAGTTAAAGTTACTTGTATATAAATTTGCAGTCCTGGTCAAATTCATGGGGATGTGAATTTCTGACCCAAAAAGCAAACTAAATTATGAACTAAACTATGAACTAAACCAGGACTAGAATTGGACTAAAACGGCTCTAAACCAGGACTAAACCAGGACTAAACCAGGACTAAACCAGGACTAAACCAGGACTAAACCAGGACTAAATCAGGTCTGAAACATTGAGTAACCAGTGTTTAAAACAGTTGTCTAAAGTAGGACTAAACCAACAATGTCATTCTTGGAGATTACTGAAATCATTTTTTTTCTTAATGAACTTATGTTATATTTTTAGTTGATATGTATGACACGCCAAGAGTGTCTTTCATGTTTGTTGTTAGTTAAGTTTTGACCAAAAAATTAATTAATTAAAAAATAAACTAAAAACCAGTCAGTAGGAGGTGCTATCAAACTGTCTAGACTACTACTGCCAGGCTCATTGTAAAATCCGCGTATATATGTGTTCCTTTATAACTCCCTTCTTCCTGTAGACACACACGTAGCTGTATTTTTCCTATTCTCAACTCATTCGTCAGGGTTAATGAGGTGTGAAAAGAGTCTATTTCACCATTTAAGATTAGCTTCCTGGCCTCTCAAAGCAACACTGATAGAAAACAATGGAATATTAAGCCTGTCGACTGATGAAATGCGTCTAAATCATTTCACATTATATGCAATAACAAATGAGCTGTTGCATACAGTATTTGTGGTTACTCATCCAAACTGTGAGTAAGTCCACTAGCGACAACAGCTTTATGTAAACAATATGAAATGATTTGAACATTTGTGTTTCTCTCAACATTCTTTCAAACATGATTTAGTATGTCTCAATTTTGTGTCTATCCTTTTAAAATACCAGATGAGTTTTGTATTCTTTTGTCCTACCAATTACATTAAATGGGTTGAACCTTTTTCAGCATTTGTCATGGAAAAATTATAAAATTTTTCCATGTAATAAAGTAAAATGAGCTTGGTCCCAGTACAGATATATTGTAAAAATAGCTGCTAGGGCCCAAATGAGCTGTTAGCATGCTAATTGTTGTTAGTTGTTAGTTGCTGGGATGGCAAAACTCCACTCTGGCCTTTGGAAGTTGTGGAAAGCGTTTTAACTCATTGCGGTGAATAATTATGATGCTCAAAATACAAAACTGAGGAATATCTTTGGACTAACTTTTTAAAATTTTGTTCTGTTTTTCATGTTTTTAAGACATCAGGTACAATTAGAATATTACACATTTACTCAAATGTGTAAATGAAATAAAACACCACTCCATCAACATTCCAATATGGGTTAAAGCTCACAACAGTCAGGTTTTGTAATAACTCTTACTTAATAATATAGCTTATTTTCCTTCTCTCACAGGTGTTGCCTTATTGGGGAAATCCACATGATCGCAAAGTTATCCGAAAGTTCTGGAGTCAAGTAAGCACATAAAATATACAAAATATGAATGGTTTCTAAATAATGTATTATAACATTGCATCATGAATAGGGTAATTAAAACTAGATGCTCATTTAAGAAGGCATCAATACTAAAAAAAAAAAAGTCACATTTACAGGAAAGAAATTAACCAGTATTGAAGTATCAAGTCAATTCCATACTAACAACATCAAGTCTGAAATGTTAGTATCATGACAACACTAATCATGAGTTTTAATTATGAGAATCAAGAGTTTTAATGCTATTATGAGCCATGCTTCTACACATCTTCCACCTCTATTTGCTATTATTGTTTCAGAAAACCCTGTACACCCAGAATGCCCCCTTCCATGTGGTGATCACAAGTTACCAGCTCGTGGTTCAGGATGTGAAGTACTTCCAGAGGGTCAAATGGCAATACATGGTTTTAGATGAAGCCCAGGCGCTCAAGAGCAGCTCCAGGTAAAGTCTCACCCATAAACTATAGAAAGAAGTGGACTAAGGGAGTGTGATGTCATCCATGGCATTCAGCTCCAGTCAAATGAAGCTACCTGGTTATAGGAGCAAATCTGGAGCCAAGTTAGAATGTTTTTGGTTTTTTTTTAGGAATTTATTTACGGACAAAATAGAGAATAAAAACACCAGGTTCATGTAGAGTGGCGACAATTTTTCAGTGTAAAGTCATTTGGAGCCAGAGTCAATGGATATGAGGCTTTTAACTGTATTAATAGAGTTGAACTTTGTGTATTTCAGAGATATTAACAAAAAAAACTAAAAACAGGTCAACAAATCTGCAATTTGACAGTTAAACAGCAAATTCCACCACAGAATATAGCCCTGTCCTCCGGCTCAGTTTAAACTATAGAGATTCTAATGTTGTGAACACAACATATTCTATAATTTTCTCCACAGTCTAAAAACAAATGAACAAATTAAATAAATTACACCATATTATATTTATCTTTTTGTTTTTTTAGTGTCCGGTGGAAAATCCTTCTGCAGTTTCAGTGTCGGAACAGACTGCTGCTGACAGGGACTCCCATTCAGAACACTATGGCAGAGGTGAGTTATGGTGTCATCCAGAAGTTCTCCTCTGTGTTCTTAAAGTCCATTCATCTTCACCAGACACATTTTGATCAGTACTCAAATATCAAAAACATTTTGACATTAGCAGCTACTGTTGTTTTGGCATAATTTATGTGATGTCATGAAGATGCAGTTTTCAAGTTAACTATTACCTTTTACCTTAAGTTAAGTAGAGATGGGCAGTTCCAGGTCTGAAATTATCCACATGATTTTTGTAGAGGAGTTTAAAATCACACTAGAGCATCTGTATTACCACGTGACATCACAAGGTGGAACAGTGTGCTTTCTATTAGAATGTTAAACATGTGTGTGTGAATGAAACAAAATACAACTCCAAGTGTGTTTTGATGAGGAAACAATATTATAACATACATCAGGAAACAGTGTAATATGGGTCCTTTAACTGTCTAACTTGGCGGCTTCGAAAGAAATTCCAAGTGTAAATTATTATTGTTTTGCATTCACAGACTTTTTAAAATCTTGTTTGTAGCAATATACAACTTTCTTATGTTGTACAGCCTCTGTCCCTGTCCTTTGCTGTTCATACATATTAAATACAGGTTAAATAGTTTGTAGTTCCCACAGGCCTGGCTCGTGTTGACAGTCTCATGTTGTTTTTACAGTTATGGGCCCTGCTGCACTTTATCATGCCGACTCTGTTCGATTCCCACGAAGAGTTCAATGAGTGGTTCTCCAAAGACATTGAGAGCCATGCTGAAAACAAGTCCGCCATCGACGAAAGTGAGTATAGGAGAAAAAGATACAATTTCTGAAATCTTGAAAATTATTTTAGGATGGGATATGTATGAAAATGAATCATATGTTTTAGAGCCAATATTACAACTTCAAGCATATTTTCTATAACAAAACCAAACAAAAACAAAATTAAAAAAAAATTCTGTAAAGACCAAATTACAAATAAACCAAGCTTGCAGGGTAATCTTATCTTAAGAATAAAATAAAATAGATTTTTTCAAATAAATTTGACTTTTTTGTTTCAGACCAACTGTCCCGTCTACACATGATCCTGAAGCCATTTATGCTGCGAAGGATTAAAAAAGACGTGGAGAATGAGCTCTCAGACAAGGTAAAAATGACAACATTTTTAGAACTAAAAACTAAAACTATACCAGCTGACAACTGAATCTATTTGTTTATTCTTTGGCTTAATGGTGCACTGTAAACTTCTCTGCTGAAGGGCTTGACACCTGCTTTGGAGATGTTAGTCATGTGTCTGGAATATTCCACAGTATGGCATTAAACTATTAGATGAAATTGCCTCCATGGAGACAAGCAGGGACTGCCACCGGGCCAATTTGCAGGTCAGATCTCTGAACAGACTACCCTTCCTGCTGTTTGTCTTTCCAAGTTCATTTTGAACAAATAAAACACCTTTTAATAGAACTGTAAGGGTATTTTAATACTGTACTGTGGAACATTCCAGACAAAACAATACCTTCTCCATGAGATAAGTTGGTGGTGGGTCCTCAAACAGAAATGTTACATAGTGCACCTTTTAAAATGTGGGGACAGTTCATTTAAACTTTTCAATTACCATCAATCCTGCAGCCACTCCATCACAGTATTAAAGACAAGGTTGTAGAGGTGTCTTGCCCAAGGACTCCACAACACCGCCACACACACAGCTAGGATTGAACTGGCAACCATTTATCTCTGTCTTTCAGCGCTTAATGTTTTCAGTGTTATTCAAACTTGGCCTCAGTCTCATCCGTCTCCCCAGACTCAGAGGTGAAGTAAGAAAGTGAGTGATGAGTGCGCAGAAAGACACAGCCTCTGGGAAATGTCTTTTCTTAAACACACGTTCAGTCTTTTACCTTCACCAATTTTTGGTTGACTTTAGTCTAATATTGTCTAATAATAAGTGACGTTTTGTAAGTAGGAGCAAAATTAATGAATTAATTAATTAAAACAAGGGTGCATAACTTTCTGGAGTTGGCACATAACCTGCTTGACTCAGTGAAAATAGAAAGTGAAAACCACACTTCAGAACATTGTCCATGGACATAGATGAGTCACTCTGTGGGACTGCAAAGCCAAATAAATATTTCCATGGAAACAAGCAGTAGGGCAGGCCAAATATGCAAACCCGCTCACTAAGGACAAGTTTTTTGTACATTTTTCAGTGCAATAAAAATGTCCAAAACAAAAACAAAACAAAGCTGCTTTTTTGACCAAAAACTTAAAGCTTTAACTATCAGACCTTTTAAGAAGCCCTTTAAGATATCCAAGCTTGATTCCTGTGAGGATTAAGCCATGTTACAATATTTTTATTTCATCAAAAATATCTCCAGAATTGTGTTCTTTAACCATGCGTAAATTAAACAAAACACAACTCCAGGTTCCAGGTATGTTTCTTGTGTTTCTTTTGAGGAAACAACATTATACAAACAGAAAACCGCATAATGTGGGCCCTTTTCATCTTCATAAAACCTTTTTTTTTTTTCCCCCTCTCTTCAGATTGAGATCCTGACGTACTGCCAGTTGACCACGAGGCAGAGGCTCCTGTACAAAGCTCTGAGGAATAAAATCTCTATAGAGGATCTGCTGCAGTCATCTATGGGAACCGCCCAGCAGGCTCACAGCACCACCTCCTCACTCATGAACCTCGTCATGCAGTTCAGGAAGGTACTACGTTCACCTATGAGGATACTATAATGTATTAAACTGTCTATTGGAAAATATTTGACCTACAGAGCTTGTCTAAATGCTATGGAAGAATTTGTCTTTTTAGTGTCAGATTGCAGACCTGTTGAACTGTGATTTATGATTACGGTATAATAACTTTCTTATCCATGTTATACTGGGCCTATCCACATGAAACAAAAACTGAACTTTCTTATCCATGTTATAATTATTTCCCTTTCTCATTTACCTTCTCAAAGTTGTATTTACGTATTTATTTACTCATGTTTTAGTCGTCATTATTCTGCTGCATTCAAGATCAATTTATCATGGATCAATTAGATCAACATTGTGATTTAAAATGTTACAATATTTTTTCCCCTTATACTGGCCACCTCTAATAGAATCTTATTTTTTTTTTTTTTTTTGATTTCACTGTGTCACTTGTGGTGGAGGTTTTGCCACTTGCTTGTCTCAATGGAGATTCTTTGCTTCGAAAGCTCCTGTAACACGGCCTGTGTCTTTACCAAGCAAGGCAATAACATTCCCAAGCTGGCAGTGTACCTTCAAACACAAATGTTACACAATACACTTTTAATAATTGTTGCTGATGTTCAAAAGCTGACTTCTACATTAAATATCCATACAACACTTAAATGTTTTATTCTCCCTCAGGTGTGTAACCATCCCGACCTGTTTGAGCGTCAGGACACTCGGTCTCCGTTTCACATGTCGCTCAAACCTTTTTTAATGTCAAAGTTTCTGTACCGCAATGGCCTCCTGCACAATCACACGCAAGGAACCAACAAGTGAGTTTATAATATATTTAATTCACACATAGGCCTGTCACGATTATTACTATGTGAAGAGTTCAACAGAAAAACTGATATCCCTGTTTTTTTCTTTTTGTTACTATTTTCTAGATATTTTCTATGACAATAATATATAGTGTATTTTGTCATGTTGACATGGAATAATATTAGCAATAAAATACATTTAGCTTTTGAAAATATTCTCCCTTTCATCCATTCGACCTCTCTTCAATGTAATAATAAAATCTCTACACAATATACATTTGAAATTACAATAATAAATAGTGCAGTTATTAAGATATTTTCTCACCAGTACCTCATTAGCTCATTTCAAAGTTTTCCAAGATAAACCATTTAAGTGTGAGATTTTACAGTTACAAATGCAGTCATATGAGTTTTCTGTTTATTTGGGATTCTCTGAAGAGTTCTGCCCTAAATGATCACTATTAATGGGTGGAGCGGAGCCCCCTAGAGATGTATTAGAGTATTTTCTTTATGATGTCTTTGTCTTTTCACAGAATCCTCAAAGTGCTGCTGTCTCCCTTCTCGTCTCATCACATCCAGCAGTCTTTATTTCACAAGAAAGGTAAAAAGTCTGATTTTATTACTTTGACAAAACAGTACAATACAATAAACAAACAGACAAACAATACTTTTAAACGTTTCTGGTGGAACATAGGGGAGTCAAAAATATTTAAAATCACATACTAATCAATAAATAAATCTAATATGGAAACTAGATGCTCATTTGACCAGGTATTGATAGTAAAAAAGACACATTCATGGAATAGCTTTAGAATGCCCTTGACCTGTGTCAGAATAAGTATAAGAGCATGTAGACTAGTATACGTCCATACGACCACTAGGAAAGATTGAAGGATTTCACAGATATTATGCTCCATGGTGATATAAAAAAGCTACCATTTAATGTTGAAAATCACATTCTATTGTTTAAAGAATCAAGTTTGAAATTGTATTATTGTAACAGCACTAGTGGAGCATCTGCCACCTGCTGCTTGTCGCCATGACCTTTATTTCCAGATGTTATTGCTTTTCCTGAAATTTTCCACAGTATGGCATTTAGTTTATCAATATCAATTGAGACAAGCAATAGACATTACCATAGCAAGTTTCATTTGCATCTTTTAAATGTCTTAAAAATGTGGAGGAAAAAGAACAAAAAAACTAAAACAACAATTTCCGTTTTTTAATGGTGGTCAAAGTTATTCCTCTTCTACCTCATGCATTCCAAAATTCTTAATTATTCACCACAGTTTGTTTTAAGTGCTTTTCACAACTTTGAGAGGTATTTTTTACACCTTTTTGTACTACAAGATATTTATGAAGAAGTCAAACTCAAATTCAAATCAGCCTTAATTAGCTCAATTTAAGCACTTTTTATTTATGTAAGATAGTTGTTTTATTTGCATTTACACTGCAAAAAATGTGCATCTTGTTAAAATAGCTCAAATACAGATTCATGATTTCAGTTATTCAGCTGCCTAGGATTTATTCACGAATTAAACAAATAATAGCATTATTACTTTCATTTCCTGTCTTATTTTTAATACATCTTTATTTAAAAGCAACACATCATTGAACATTTCTTTAAATTTTATTATTGCCTTCAATTTTGATACTTTTGCTATCTATTTTAGCTCTGAAATCTGTAATTCAATATAGTTTGTAGAAGGCGTTTGCTTTATTGAATAGCTTAGATGTAGGTGAGAAGATTGAAATTGGTCATTGTTGATTTATCATGTGCCAATTTCTCAAAAAGTTGAAGTTAGTAGGCCCCAGCGAGAATTGAACTCGCGACCCCTGGTTTACAAGACCAGTGCTCTAACCACTGAGCTATGAGGCCTCACCTGATCTTAAGTGTCCTGCTGTGACAATTTATAATAGACGTAACAGACACACCCATGTAAATGCCTGTAATGGTCACACCCTTTAGTCGTCAGACTGGAGCAGGGCTAGTTTACATGTTGCTTCTTTAATGATTATCTGTGTCTTTAAACGTTACAGAAGTCTCATGCATTTATCTTTGAAGGGCTTTTATTACGCTATTTGTATGTTATAATATTGTTTCCTCAACATGGAGTGGTGTTTTGTTTCATTCACACATGTTTAACACAAACCCTGCATATTTAGTTTCTCACTAAAACAGAAAACACTCTACTCCACCTTTTGATGTCAGACAGGAAGTGCTAAGTGCCAAGTGCCCTAGAATTCCCCATTTCAAACATATGGCAAAAGTAGCTATTAACTTGAAAACTACTGCTTCACGACATCACAAATTGGAACAGTGCATTTTGAGCTTTGGAGCTGTAGAAACAAACATATCTGAATGAAACAAAACAACTCTGGGTATGTTTTGGAAGTGGTAACAACATTTTAAAATGGCTCAAGACTCACAAGAATCAATTTTGTATAATACGGGACCTTTTTTTATGTTTTCAGGTGAGGATGAAGGGAGCTGCTTCTCATTCCTGCGTTTCATCGATGTGTCTCCGGCCGAAATGTCCAATCTCATGCTACAAGGCACTTTAGTCAGGTTAGCTCCACACACACCTATTATTTATTTTTGTTTGTATTGAGTGACCATGTGATGACTGCTTTTCTATTTTCCTTTTTTGGGCACCTTTCAACTCCTTAACACAATGAATCAAAAAATATGCTTAATACCTCTTCAGTGTGTTTTTACTTAGTATTACTTTTTCTTATAGTTTTTGAACTATTTATTAAAATAGAATAAAACATTGATTTCAATTGTAAAGAGCTCCCCCTACTGGATACCTTATACTGCACTTGTGCTTGCAACACCTTTTCAGGAGCCTGTGATCTATAAGACTGCTTATGGTCTTGTTTAGGAAAAAGCTGAGAGTGAGTAAATGAAAAAAACTGTTTGCCAATGCTTACTAGCCTGTGACTTTAATTTTATGTGTGAGAGACTTGTTTAGTATGAGTCAGATTCAGATTCAGCTCTTTCTGGTCAGATTGTTTTAAAATAAAGCACAAATTAAGTCTAAAATGAGTAACAGGGCTTCTGACAGAGTAGTGCTTTCAGTTAGCATCAAACCTGAGGAAATGTTGATGACAGTATTGAGATGAGAGCAGAATGTATGTTAAAATTCAATCCACTCTGTTTCACTTTTCCATCTGAAAAAGCTGTTCTAAATTTGTGCTTGTGGCTTTTATGGTTCAAAAATCTTTAACATGAACTCTCTGGACTAAATATTCAGTTAATGACAAAAAGCTATAACAGACCTATAAGCATGGGTTTATGGGAATTATTTTGTCCCTAGTAAAACATGACACTTCTGCTGCTTTTCCTCCCCATATGTGAGCCTGTCACGATAACAGTTTTTGAATCATGATATATTGCTACAGCTATATATTGTGATAAACAGTAATACTGAAACTCTTTTATGCCACTGACACAATAACAAAAAAGCAAGATAATCACATCAAACCATTTTTAAATGGCCTTTATCATTAAAAGGCCTGGGCTGCACTAAATAAATAACAGAATGAACTATTAATTAGCCATAGAAGTCACTTATTCTACCATTCACAGCTCAAACCTTATTCATATTACACCAAAAATATCCCAAATCTTCCCACAAACAATTTGGACACGCGACACAGTTTTAAGGAGCAAGATCTATTGTTCCAGCATTCATATACTGATTGATACCTCAATATAGTAATTACTGTAACAGCTAAAAACATGTCAAAACTCCCGTTTAAGATCATGTTAAAATTCCCTTTCTCTCCTCTCTTGCAGATGGTTAGCTCTTTTCCTGTCTCTGAAATCTGCATATCGGCTCCATTATCAGCGCCTGTTCGAGGAGAAGGAGCTGAGTGGAGAGAGCGGAGACCTAGGGACTAGTTCACAAACGCTAAAATGTTTGAACCGGAGAGACCTGATTCTGTGGATGAATAAACCCACGGCTTTCCCAAACACCAACTGCAGCCCCATCCTCCAGGTGAGAAACTAAACATGCAGGCGTGCAGTGCTTATACCCAGTATAAGTACCATAGGGATAAAACAAGCAGAATATTTCACCTGGTTTAGAGTATTTCTAAAACATCTACCAGTGTAAAAGACAATTTAATTCTGCCAACTTGATGAAAATTTTGAAGTGAAAAAATGCTACCATCCAATGTTATCCAGTGAGCAGAAATGTAAAAAGCCACTTGGGTCTATATTATAATGTTTCACCATCAGAAACATATCTTGAGTTGTGTTTTGTTTTAGTCACAATGTTTAACACACAAATCCTGCATATTAAGTTCTTCTCTCAACCAGACAAAAAAAACACCTTGTGATTTAATGTGGTAACACACTGCTCCACTGTGTTATTAAACTCCATCCACATTCACTAGAATAATTTAGACAATATTAGACCTGAATTGACAGTCTCTACTGAACTCCATGAAAATGATGGCTGATGTTAACTTGAAAACTACCACTGCATGACATCACAAGATGGAACAGCATTTTGACCTTTGGAGATGTAGACAGACTGATATTTAAGAGTTCCTCAAACATGCGTGAATGAAACAAAACAGAAAGTATGTTTTTGAGGAGGTAACACTGTTCTAACATGAAAGCCCACAAGAGTCAACTTTGCTAATAAAGGACCTTTTAATGAAATATAGTTTTTGAAGTATAGTTGCAATTGTAGTTGTAATTCTTTAACCAAAAGATGGTGCTGTAGATCTTCCATTATTTTATGTAATATTATATTATACTATAAAAAGAATCCACCTATCTTAATATTTTAGCCTCTATTTCTACATATGGTTATTATCAGCACATTCGATACAGTGGGAAAATATATACTATACATCAATAAAATATGTTGAATTCAAATGATTGTTTGGCAGGGTTTGAGTGGTTCTCACGTACGTTTTTTCTGTTTTAAATATAAGAGTAATTTATTTGACTTTATTTATCTTTTCTCAGTTTTGACAGGATGACTGTTACAGTGTGGTTATCATCCAATTACTATGTATTCACTATATTTTTACTTTTGTACTTGATTATGTAATGTTTGACTAATGTGTGAAAATGTGTTTCAGGTCTTGGTTTTCACAGGGTTTTGTCCCAGTTTAGTCCTGTTTTAGGCCTGGTTTAGTTTTGCAGTCTTCTTTAACCTTGGTGTCATCTTGGTTTAGTCCTTTAATCCTGGTTTAATTCTATATATTCATTGTATTTGTTTCAGGAGATGGTTTTTACAGCCTCCTCTCCAGGTCTGGTGGGACACTCAGATGTTGAGATCCACAGTCGCTCCTCCTCGTCTTTCTTTCTTAGGCCGTGTCTGCCCTCGCTGCCTCCAAAGTTCCTCCTCACTGCTACACCCAGGGTAACATTCTCTTCTATTTAATGTGTTTTAAACCTCTCATATTTAACAGTCACAATGACAAATTTTGAAGTTTGGGGCGCTTTCACACCTCCACTAGTTAGGTCTTAGTTCTAGTTTAGTTCTTGTTTAATTCTGGTTTAGTCCTGATTACCCACACCCCACACATTTTATCAAGGGGGCAGTCTTGGTGACGTTTGTCTTTCATTCCTTTTTCTAATTTGCGCTCTTCTTATTTTAAAATATTATTCATGGTGTTCTAGGTGACGGCCGTTCCCATGGAGAGGTATTGTAATGACCGCAGTGCTGAGTATGATTGGCGGGTGACACGAAACGGAGGCGGGACCATCTACAGGGACTGCTTCCTGTACGGCTCTCCAGAACTGGCGTCTGATTGGACCAAGAGAGCTACTTCCTTCTACCCACAATCCCCTGGAGGCGTCATGGCGATTAACCCGCGACATGGGTGGTCCTACATTCGTATACCGGGTAAGGAGAATACAATGCATTCATGATTAGCGTCTTTTTGTGTGCAGTCTATGGTCTGTATTTAGTGACTTTTCTGGCGTGGCATATTCTGGTTGTGGTCGGTTAAACTCCAAATGGATATCACGCTGATAAAGGGAGAGTGGTTAATAATTCTTTTGTTGTGTGTTTTGTACCATGTTAAAACATTTCTCCCTCCCTATTTCATTCTCCACTATTTGAATCGGTGATACAAGCATTGTCTGGTCATTTTCGTACAATGAAAAAAATATGCTGCTCGCTAGCTTGATCTGTAGCTATCCATCAGATGTGGCGACAGTTGTTGTGTTGATTTATAGATTATAAATGTATTGCAGAAACAAGCACAATAGGTCCTCTTTAAGTAGAAATTGCTGTTTAACTGTAAAGCCACACGTTGCAATAGCTGACTGCCTCTATTCCATATTTGTGGTGCAGTGAGACGTGAGAAAAGCAAGTAAACAGGAAATTACTTCTGATTTATCGTTCCATTTTTGCAATTACACCACATTTTTACATGTCATAAATGAAGAATTATACTACTCACGCTTAATGCAGTACCTGGTGTTGCTCTGACATGCTCCTTTTGGCCATGAGTTTGTTGTTTTAATCTGGAGCCGTGGGAGAGTTACACTAAGGTCACCAGTTTAACCCCGGACACATCAGCTTCCTCTGGGTCTGCCAAAACACTGCCCCCTTGCCCATGTCGTGCTCCTGCCTGCTCCTGTCACTGCTCCTGTCTGTCCCTGCCTGCTGGTAAATTACCTATACCTCCTAAGTTGTCAAGAATTGTAATATTTGTTTAGACTGTGCAATTCAGTAGAGATTGGCAATTCCGGGGCTGAAATGTATACAACTGATTCTAGATAAGGTGGATGGAGTTTGAAAACGGAGTGGAGCACTTCCTGTATTGCCACTTGACATCACAAGTTGGAAGAGAGTGTTTTCTGTTTAAGAGAAGAGCTCATCTTAAATATAGTTTTTTTGTGTGAATGAAACAACAACTGAAATTCCAGATATGTTTTTACATTATAACAGGTCAGAAAATAGCGTAATATGGGCCCTTTAAGACATTGCGATGGTATTAGCTCAAATAGTCAAAAGTTGCCAGCATTTGATACTGTGTCCTTGAGCAAGACACCTTACAATACCCGTCTATATAAACATTACTGTGACAGATTTATAATGGCCAGAAAGACTTTTGGAAATGTAACCCAGATTCTCATAAAATAACTTAATGAATGCTGGCGGAGGTGTTCGAAGACCTGAGGGAGCGTAGGATATTTGAATTGTAGTTGTTTTTTCCTCCTCTGTTTCCTAATTCCTTTAGATTAGATTACCCAGGCGATACAGAGCTGTACTCACGCCACCGCAATTAAAACAAACATTCAGTCAAAGCATTTGTTCTGTTAAAGGTGGAGAGAGGGGGAAGGGGTGGGAGAGTGTAAAGGGAGAGAGACAGTGAGAAAGGAAAGGGTAAAAGACATTAGGGGTGAGAGAGTGAAAGAGAGAAGGCTTAATAGGAGACAGTAAAGAGATGGAGGGAGTGAGAGAGTAAAAAGGAGATAGAGAGGAGATAGAGAGGAGGGGTAGAGAGGGAGGGAAGGTGGGAGAGAGAGGAAGGAGATATGGTGAAAATGGGGGAGAGGAAAGGAGAAGATAGAGAGAAAATAAAGAGGAAAAAAAGTGACAAGAAGGGAGACTGAAGATACTGAGAGAGAGAGAGAGATGGAGAGGGGGAGAGCGAGGGAGAGAGAAGACTCAAAAGGAGAGAGTAAAGACAAAGAGGGAAACATTCGGTCATAGTATTTGTTCTTGAAAAGGAAAGAGAGAGGGGAAAGGGGGTGAGAGAAAGACGAATAGATGTCTGAGAAAAGGGATGAGAGAGAAGTCAGTAAAAGGAGAGCGAGACAGAGAGAGAGAGAGAGAGAGAGAGAAATGTAAAAAGGAAAGAAAAGTGGGCCAGAGAGGAAGAGAGAGAGGCCCAAGAAATGGAGGGAGAGATTTAGGAAGAAAGGGAGAGAGAGAGAGCGAGGACTTGGCTGGGAAACTTTGTGTGATATTAGGCTCATGTTATGTACAGTAGCACCACCAGACCTTGATGTTTTAACAATGTGTTTTGGAGAATCATGTCATGCATTTGGTAATTTCCTTCCTGTTCTGGCTGAGAAACGACAGAGCGATAGACAAAGAGAGAGAGAGAAGAGGAGAGAAGGTGAGAAAGAGTGAGAGAAGGGGAGAAAGGGTGAGGGAAGGGGCGAAAGGGTGGTCCTTTCTCCCTCTTCTCTCCCTCCGTCTCTCCCTTCCTCTTTCTCCTCCTCTCTCTCCTCTCCTCCCTCCTCATCCATACATCCATCCCTCCTCTTTCCCAGAGAAAGTGAGGCGACAAGAAGCAGGGTGGTGGAGGTTGCGTATCCCGCGGCAACGAGCGTGAGAAACTAAGGTGTACACTGTAAAAATCATATTTTGCATGATTTAGATGCATTCAATTAATAACTAAATAATTAAAAAAATAAATAAAATAATCCCATAAACTAGTGGAGTAATATAAATACATTTTACTTTTTTTTTTTTTCTTTAGGGTAAATTGTAAGGTGAAATGTTCTTGTAGTGTAATACTTTTGTGAATGGAAAAGAGCTGAGAGGAGGGAAACAGAAAAAGAGAAGGAAAGGGAGAAAGGAGGAGAGAGGAGAGGGAGAAGAGGGATAGTAGAAGGAAGAAAGAGGAGGAGGACGGGACAGATGGAGAAAAGCAGAAAGGGGCAAAGAGAGGGAGAGGAGAGGAAAACGGAGGAAGAGATGAAGAATAAAGTTGGAGTGTGGAAGAGGAGGAGGAAATGGAGAGAAGGGAGAACCAGAGAGAGATAAGGTGAATAAGATTAAGAGAAGAGGAGAGGACAGGGAGGAGGTAGAGAAACAGAAAGGGAGAGGTGGAGAGAGAGGAGATGAGAGAGAGTGAGAGAGGAGGAGAAAGGGAGAGAGCCCTGAACAATGAGCAGCAGTGGCACTTCCTGACTTTGTAGAAACTTCACAGGAGCTCAGACTGTTCCCACAGACACCAACAAAACCTGCTCAGACCTCACTCTCTGGTTTCACAAACAAGGGACAAAAATACAGGGAAAAAATATATAACCAAAACTTTTCCTCAAGTAAGAGTACTGTTCCTTCAATAAAAATATTACTCAAGTAAGAATAAACGTATGCTGCTGTATTCAAGTAACCCACCTCTGCCAATCCCAAGCAAATAATAAGGTTCGATATTTGCGGATCATAAGATTTTGAGATTACTTTTACAAACAGTGAATCACATTCAGATATATATAGGCCCTTCCCGTCCATCTGAAATTATGTCATCCTCAATTTCTAACATAACCTAGTTATCACTTCTAATTACAGACTCCATTTTGTGGGCCTATCCATTTGTTTTCCGGAAACAGAAGTTCATTTTTAGGCCTCAAAACAATCAGTGTGAACTAGTAAATCTGCCTGTTGAAAGGGAAAGCCTATTTGTGTAACATTCTTGGGTTGAATCTGAAATAGCTTTGGTTGCAGTTTGTGTGGCGACGGCGCAGTTACTTTAATTAAAGGAGTGTCTATGAAAAATGTATGCCATTTTCTGTGAAATGAAGTATTCAGCTTTGCGATAATATACCCTCCATATTATGTGAGTACAGAGCCACATTGGCCCTAGAGTTGTGATGTTAGTGAATGACTTGACTTTTGAATGGTTCCTTAAAGGTGCACTATGTAACTTTTCTCATCCGTCACCTTCTTGTTTCCATGGAAATGTTATTGCGTTGCCTAAAATGTTCCATGGAATGACACTAAACACATCTATCTATCATTTATTCTTTACGGTTGTTTCTATTGCTTAAAAATACAATATTTATCTCTGTTAATAGGGTTGTCTTCCCAGAGATCTGACTTGTAATCTAGCCTACAGTTTTTCCCTTGAAATACACTTTAATTTATATTCATGTAACATTTTAGACCAGGCAATAACATCTCCATGTAGAATAAGAAGGTGGCGGCCCCTCCACTAGAAAAGTTACACAGTGCACCTTTAATGTGGTTGAATCAGGATCTCGTTTTTTTAAAAGACTTGAATATTTTTCTGCATTTTTACACTGATTAACCCATATCTAAAAACATATTTGGCATCTTTGCAGTTAAATGAGTTCTCACATTGACTAATTAAATATAAAAAGAGACAGTTTTTTGAACAAAACCAAAGTCAAAAAGTTAAAAACAACTGCAATATATGAATACATGTAAGATGGATCCTTAATGCCATACTGTTGAACATTCTAGGAAAAGCAATCACATCTCCATGGAGACAAAAGGTGCACAGTGTAATTGTTTTTTCTGTCTGAGAGTCTGCCACAAGTTATGGGACATGTCAATTCAACAATTAACAATATGATATACAGTAGTTATAAAAGTGTTGACCCCAGCAGTCTGTGGGAATTACACTAGAGCCTTCCTGCCCCTTCAAATGAAATCCGGCCAAATCACAGGATATACCCCACCTCCCTCCTCTCTCTCTCCCCCCTCTCTCCCTCCTCCCCCTCTCTCTCTCTCTCTTTAGTCTCTCTTTCTCCCCCTCTCTCTCCC